>JASXTE010000353.1:0-53336 GCA_030280995.1 Hemileia vastatrix
TATACTAAACTACATTTCCTACTCACTCTTTACCCTACAACATCCCTATCCCTCATTATCATGTATTTTTTTACCCTCCCCCCCCCCCACTTTTTTGTACTTATATTAATAATAACTACGGCGTCGGCATACTTATTCGTAATATTAGTATTAACTATGCCTTGATATTAAGTAAAACAGGGCTTACGTAAAAACAAAGTTTAGATCTTACGTCTTTATTATACTCAACAACTAGCTGGCATTTACTTTTTCATACTTATTATTATTTTTCATACTTACTCATGCTTATTATCCCTACTCATCAATAATACTTATTTATAAAACGCCATTATTATACTTATCCCCTATACTAAAACTTATATTATACTTTACCTTATCCTATCTCATTATTACCAAAACCTTTCACTTGTTCGTCTACTACGTTGTATAAAGTAACGTACCCTGCTGGCTGCAGCTTATTCATATCTATTTCCCCCTAAATCTCCCCTCGGGGGAGCATTGACCCTACCTATACCCTTTACTACCTCTTTATTACCTCTTTATTATAAATATCTTTCTCCTACCACTCTCTCTCGAGCCATTATATATTATGCTGTGTGTGCGAGAGGACTACAAAGTAGAACGAACGAACATCTTAAACGTAGGGGGAAGGGGGGGGGAGATAAACAATACCTCCATTATTTTTGGTATATCAAATATATTACTGATTTTATCAGTTTAACACTACAACCTCCCCACCTATTTACTCCATTAAAACCTCTTTTTTGCTATAAATATTATTCTATCCTATTTGGATGTACGAAACCCATATATTGAATATCACATTTTATTCCTGGATATATAGGATATATATATATCCTATTTCATTTTTTTGCCTTGATATGGATAGGATATGATATGATATTCCACGAAATTCCTGGATATCCTATCCTCCTTTATATTCCATGGATATACTTATCCCATTATATAAAAACGTGTTTAGCTCCTTCACCCTACCCTCTTTATTATAATATCATCTCCGCCTTCTCTCTCTTCTATATTACCTTCGCAACGCAAAAATGTTATTTTATCAGCATTATATTTTATTTTTTTAGCAGCTTTATATAATATATATTATTTTAAATAATAAAATCCTTCATATATATATATATAAATTATTGATATATAATTATATTACCCTTATATTTTATTTTTTTTTAGATAAAAATAGCTTATCACCATTATATAACAGGTTATTTAATAATAATTATATAGGATTGATTTTATTAGCATTATATATATATTATATATATATTTACTATATATTATATAGGGCTATATTTACATTATTTAGAATAATATAATCATCACTATATATCCATTATATTTTATTAGATCTTATTATCTATCCAACCCCCCCCATCATCTTCATCTTCCCACACGTCATGTTATATGCGTGGGATCCCTGGTGATATTTTTTGATATCCTTATCTATCCATTATATCTTATAGGTTTTTATTAGCTTAAAATAGGAGGAGGAGGGGGGAATTTTTTAAGATTAGATCACATTTTATTATCTGAGATAATATTTTATTTAATAAATTTATTATTATTATATTATTATATATATATTATTATTATATATATATATTATATATAATATGCTAGTCCATCGAATAATAATATTTATTTTATAATATTAGTTTCAACTAATAATATTAGCATATCATACAATGATTGATAATTTATGGTATCCATAATGAACCTATTATATTAATATAACAGGTTTGTTGGTTTTTAATATGATAGATGTTAATATTAGATGATAAGACGACGAATATATTGATCGCCGCACTCTAACTGAGTTACTATTCACGCTAAGGTTGTGTGGTGTCTAATTATTAGACATATTATTATTAGACATATTATTTATACTCAGTATGAGTTTATAAAGTATTATATCACATTACTATGTACAGCCCCGCCTTGCCTATTATAAGTACCCCCTACCCCCCCATATAACCCTCCATCTCTTATCTTCTCATTTATAATCTTACCTTTGTATTTATAATAATGCAGCTACTCTAATATTCTTATATTCTTATATATATTAATATATATCTCGAAGAGAGAGATGGATATGTTATCGACGTGTAGATAAGGAATATCATACCTTATAACAAATAAACTTATAATAGGCTTTTTTAATAAAAGCAAGCTTATGATAAATGGATTGCAAGATGCTGTATATTTGACGAGGTCAATATAATATACCTTTTGACACAATTCCCTCATCTCATCATCTCGAGAAGAGAATAATAACATAACGAACGATATTAAGGATAATTGTGTTATTTTTTATATATATTTATATATATAGCATGTGCAGATCAAGGTGTGACGCAAGATGTAATGTGGTATGGATTGTAATATTATACGACTAGGCCGCTCTTCATATCTTAGTCATTCCTTGTCAAGCCCTTCATGTTACAGTAAAGGTCACAGTTATAGTTATCATTATAGTTATATTAAGGCTTATTTTATACTTCTAGTAATTATTATAAATATAGTTCTAGTTTATTTTTATAGTTATAGAATAAAGTTAGTGTTATAGTTATAGAAGAGAGTTATAGTTAGAACTATATATATTTATATATATATATGTATGTATAGCTTTACCCCCCTTACATTACATTACTTTACATTATATTACCTAACCTTACATTACCTAACATTACATAACATAGCCTATTTCCTTATAATTAAACATGGGGGGGGTTATATCTATATATAAAGATAAAAAAAAACACGATGATCCATGTGGATCACCTAGGTAGTATAGTATATATTATATTCCTGTCATTATATCCTTCACCACAACACATATATCTGTTTGGCTAGGTTATATTTTATATAAGGAGGAGGGAGAGGGAGATATTTTTTATAAATAGCTAGCTGTAGAAGGTTGTATTATTACAGGGAGACCGTAATGTAAATTAGTAAGGTTTTTATTATCCTCTATTTTTGCAATGAGGTATATTCTTTATCTTAATCCTTCACTACATCTTATTCTTTCTGCATAGATATGGGATAAGGAGGGGTAATGCTATACTCTAGCTTAGCATTGCCTGTCATTTTTTACCCATGCTATGTTAGATATTCATGCCATTATATGGCTATTGTTATTATATGGCTATTCTATATTCATGCCATGAATATAGAACAAACATATTTTATTTCCTTGCTATTCTATTTTATGGCTATAATCTTCTTATATTTTACGGCTATTATATAATATTTTATATTTAATTGCTATTATTTTATACTATAGGCTGTTTAGGCAATATAATATTGCTGAAACTTAAATAGGGGGGTAGGGGAGGGTATCCTATAAAAATAGGATGCGCGCGCCTGTGCAGACAGGCTGGAGACAGAATAAATATAAAGGCCTTTTTAAGGTTAGTGTATACCCCCCCCTTTTAAAGAAGGAAGTTACACTATTTTGAAGTAAACAAACGACGCTATCATCTTTTTCAAGATTCGAACTTGATCCAATGTTTTAGAAGAACATGGCTCTACCATTAAGCTAAAAAGACATGATGTGAGACATTCACATATATATGTGTGTGAGAGAGAGTCCCACTCCATCGGTCTCATCCATTCTTCCATTTGACCTAATCTTATCGTACTATAGGTCTATGTCTAGGTTTAGGTCTAGGTCTAAACATAGCATCCCCTTTCACCGACATTTATTTATTTATATTAGTAGCGGCTCCTTTCAACCTTTTCATCACATGACGCCGTAGTTCTTCTTTTTAGAAGGCTCTCTATGACATAGATAGAGGAAAGCACTTTACAATACTACTTTACTTTACACTCGATATTTAACGTCCACGTCCACTTAACTAAACTTTATTTTTAACATAAAACCCATTCTATTGGTTTTAACTCTCACTTTTACACACATAAAGGCTTGTGTGAGGATCTGATTCTCTTTTTATTCCATCTCCATCATATTGCCTGGCTTATATAGCATAGCTTATATTACATTAGCTTATCTAATCTAATACTTCTTCTATTATACTTACCTCTATTATACTAAGGCTATATTAGCATATATTTATAATCTTAGCTAGTTACCCTATATACCCCCCCCCATAAGCTTATATAAGCTTATGATATAATGAGATATTGAGGCAGGGAAAGGGGATGCTATACACTCGCGACGTACTTATACCCTCTATCGTCTATATATTACATATATATTGGGCTGTTGATCTTTCTTTCCACTTATATTTACTGTTTTTAGCGGGTTTTACTCGTAATTACAAGAGGTCCAATTATAGCAAGTATAAATACAAAAGAAGCTATAATAATAAATAGAAATGAATGTGTGTAGAGAGTTAGTCCTAGAGATTGAATCTGACTTAGATCAAATATGGTCATATCGCTCGGATTAAATACCATATAAGTAGTATTATCGACAATAAAATTAGAACTGTTACTGCCTAGTATAGTCTTAGTGGATATATTATTCGTTATATATTGAAACATGGATATAAAATCTGAATTGAAATGTACAATATCCATATTTATGAAAAGGACTATGAACATTAGTGATACAATCCCTTGAAGAGATCAAGGTATATTTTGAGTCGTACGTAGATCTTGAAGATTCATTATCATAATTACAAATAGTATTAGAACTATGATAGCCCCTACATATACAATTATTAGTACTAGCGATATATATACTATATTTTGAAGAACTATATACGCTGCAACTAGTATAAATACTGTAATTAGATATACTACTGACGTTACGGGTGATGTTGAAGTTATTACTATTAGACTACTCATTATTGAAAAAAAAGAGATGATATTTAGAGCTCCATTCATTTTATTAATTCCTTTTATCTGACCTTACGAATTCGAGATACTGAACATATTGCTTACCCCCCTTTAATTTTATCCCACATCTATCACATCATCAACCCCTCCCCCCCGGGTTTAGTTTATTCCCAAACTACGAAAATACTAGCATTCATCTTCCTATCCTTTACACACATCTACATCTGCCCCCCCCCCCTTTACCATTGGATTATACAATACCTCATATTTTGCCCATTCTGTCCAAGATATGTATTATATATATCAATATAATTTACTAAATTTTACATTCCTGCCTGCATTATTATTTTAATAAATCATTTTTATAAAAAAAACAGGTTTATTTTACGTTACGTCTTAGCAAACGTCTTAGTATACGTCTAAGCCTACGTATAGGCCAACTTGACAAAAAGTCAAGTTAACTTTTATTTAGCCTATTTTTATTTTAGTAAGGTTAAGGTGGACATAATGTCAAGTTAAGTAAAGTTTATAAAAATAAAGTAAAGTGGGTGTACGCTGATCCATATTATTAGGTATTAAATAAATAAAACTTTACTTAACATCAACTAAACTAAAAAAAATTAATAAACACTCAATGGATTGAATAGAGATTGAGATTGAGATGAACAACACACATTCATCACACGCTATCTGTTTAATATATGTGTATGAGGTGAGGAAGTTTTTTTATGTTAGTCCATACGTATGACGTATGAGTATAAGCCTCTACGTATGACATATTATAATAAATATATATCAATACATATGCTAATATGTATTATTATACTAATTTACCCCCTTAGTATTATTATTAGTATTAGTTTTTTTATAAAAATACGAAAAAAAAATATTATTTTATTTCCTTCCCTGCCACACTTATCTTATACTTATAAGTATTTTTGTATTCAGTAGTTCTATTTACCCTTTATATCCCCCCCCTCTCAAACTAAAACTTGGCCTATTTATAGAATAAATTAGACAAAAATATAGTTAAGTTAAGTGGGATACACATATCTACATTTTAGATCTCGAAATATAATCCCTCCGAATTATCCATACACTTCAGGATCGCACTACGCATCTGCATGACGCATCTAAAAAATTAAAAAAAATAGCGGCCTCAGCCTCTTTTTTTTATTCTTATCCCTACTCCATGCCCACCTGCTTGTCCATTTAGTTTCTCTTCTTTTATTTTTTTTGCTTTTATTTTATTTGCTTTTATTTTATAATAACGGGAAAAGGGTCACGGATATATATATTAAATATAAGTTAGCTTTATCATTAATGCTGACCCCCCACCCTTTAAGGGCTAATCATCTCTATAGCCAATCCCCCCCCTATTTATAGCCCTTAAATGGGCTTTTATGAGGGATGGGATAAAATATAAGAGAGGGTATGATGGGACTATGCTGCGTTGCAGTAAAGGATCCATCCATTATATAAAATATCCTACCCACACATACATATATGTGTGTGTGGTTATGTATCAACACAGAAAACTCGTACTCTCTGCACGTGTCAAGGTGTGCGTGATGATGATAAAGAGAGTCAAGGAGGATTATGCATGCATATAAAAGTTTTATCTAATCAATTATCATCGTCCTAAAATATTATATTTAGGGCTACCTAACCTTCTTATATTGCTATCTTATCATCTCGCCATCGCCCTCCATTCGACATGGACATCATATCTTATGGCCTTCGCAGCGTTTTATTCGCAAATACATTGCCCCCCCCCCTCTTTTCGCTACGTATTTGCGCCTGCGTGCTTTAATACGGCTGCGTACTTCGGCTTATTTACCCCATCAATTTATTCGTCCACTTTACTTAACTCTAATTTACAAAGGCTATTATATATTATTATAATATGAGGTTTGGCTATTGGATAGAATCGGGTTTATCATATCTTAACTTATATGACCTGACGGATCCCGGATCCCTTCATGAATACCTACATACCAACATAGCCCATTTTTTTATCCGCGGATAGGATAGGATAGGATAGTATAGGATAGTATAGGATAGGATAGTATAGGCGGGTCATTCACATTACTTTATAAACTGTTTATATATATCTAGGTTGTATTGTCTGTTTATTTCTATATAAAAGTGTTTTAGTAAATCACTGACTAGGCTATGAAATAAATTTTTATGAGCGAACCAAAATAATATGTATTAGAAATTGAAGAGGTTCGAACTCTTGACAAAGTAGTTAACAGCTACTTGCTCTACCACTGAGCTACAACTTCATTAGCTTATTTTATATAAAAAAAAAATATCAGGAGTTGAAGTTGAGTTTAACCCGGCCCTCCATTGACAACCCTAACCAACCCCATCCCGTTATATCTCATCTTCCCTGGAACACCATCACCCCTCCCCCCCCCATCCCACACGTCATATGCGTGGGACCCGGGTTATAGGATCTTAGATCCTCTCATATCATACTATATATTATCATATGTGATCCTATTCTATCTTATCAAATGTGAGCCTATTCTATCTTTAGTTATTAACTTCCCCCCCTTTTTTACATACATTATGTATTATATTATTATATGTATATATATTTTCAACATCTTATATTCTTAACTTTAGGTTAAGTTAAACATAAACTTTAGGTTAAGTTTATGCAGCTCCAATTTTTTATATTTAGTTTTAGCTATAGCTTGTAGCTTTAGCTAAAAAGCACACACAACCCCCCATTACACCATTTATAACACAACACCTTGACCCCGTGAAAATGTAGATGTAGATCCTCGAGAGATTATATTATTATATAATAGGAGGAGGTTAATTTGACTTATATATATTATATAGAGAATGTGATATAATATAGAACAATAGGATTATAGAAGGAATTGAATATATTTTATATTGATATGGAGGGCAAGGATCATTACTCTATCCGTAGATAGTAAGTTACGAGAAGAGTATTAGCCTAAGTATACATCACCCACTCATGACGTATGAACATATAAGGGTGAGGTTTAAAAACCCCTCGATCTGATCTCGATGGGTTTTTTTCTATTTTGAGAGAGGTCGGCGGATTCAACACACACTGGATATATGGTAGGGTATGGTTTGTCGTATTCTCTTCTAGTCGTTAGACTCTACACCCCCCCCCTCGGTTGTACTGTGGTTTGTAGGGTTAACTCACTCTCGAACATTAGCTTCCACATTCGAGACGTAAACGTCCTATTTACTTTACGAAACTTTTATTCACCTACTGCCCACCCCCCCCCCCCCCCACCCCACCTTATATCCCTTTAAATGTTCACATACTCTGAAACATACAGTTAACTATGGGCCGTTAGCTATGTGTAAACCATGAAAATTAACAGCTTATACTGCTGCAGTAGGTTTTATACCTAACAGCTATTGAACACTGCCTGACACAGCCCTACATAGCTATGGCGTGAGTTTTTATGTCATACTGTATTATATAAGGATTAGGAGGTTTTACATACTATCGGGTCTATAGGCTTTTTATTCATATAACATCGTTTGCTAGACTTAAAGACACGTAAGCTTCGCCCGTTCGGATCGGATCTGACAATGATACATCTTCTTGACTCTCCGCACACACGTGCGCACTTCCCTATCGAGGAAATACCTATAATATCTAAAACCCTGCTCATTTAAGTAGAAGTAGGAGCGCCCCCCCTGATTAATCATCTCCTCTTTTATAGTCGGATAGTTAGTCCATAAATGTTTTATCTTGGATATTATCAAACAATTGTCTATATTTACCACATAACTGCTATACTACTACTACGGCTACTCTACTCAACTATACTATTGTAGTCTATACGTCCACGAGTTTCAAAGGTTATTCAACTATACGGCTACTTAACGGCAACTCTACTATATCCTATTATACTTATACTATATTATATTTTATTAAATAAAAATTATACTACTACTACTATAGTATATTTCACCTCCTCTTATTCTATATATATATATATATTATTATTATATACTATACTATACAATGCAATCCTATACTTATACCATACTTAATTATATTATACTCTACCATATTATACTATATTATAGTAGATAATACCCCCTATACCCTTCAAAACTATATATAATATAATAATATAAATTATTTTATATAATACATTATTATATAATTTATATTAGCGCTACACGCGCTGTAAAAATATACACCCAATAATATATCTTATAAAAATTAAACACTCCCGAGCATAAACGCACCCACCTGCTTTTGGGCTTCAGGGTTAAGAGGTACCCAGTACTATTACTCTACTATACTGACACCCTACTGATACAGTATCACAGTACACAGTACGGTACCTTTGGTTCGATATATATTACATACACGGTACTTTAACAGTACTGGTACTGTACTGGCCTGGTATGATAGGATACATGACTCGAACCCATCCCCCCCATCACTTAACTATACAGTACTAAACATATATATATACTATACTAGTACAATACACTTCGTGTCTTAAAAGGCTGCTCTGCTGTTCGAGTATGTACTAGTAGGTATACTACTCTATTGGGTGCGAGTATATATTATACTCAATAATACAGTACTCAACAAGTTTACATAGTTGTACAAAACTGTATTTGTGCGGGTACGATACCTATGCTGTACATCTACATCGTCCTATGGGCGGCTGTTACATTATATTGTATATCTTGATCTTTTCAATCGTCTTTCTTTATCCACACCCATCTCACTATTTTTATAAAAAAAAAACATTTTATTCACGCAACGCTATTAAGGTGTGTGTGTGTTATATAAAACCACGATAAACAAAATATTTTTTAGGGTACTATTATTATTTTTATATAATATATTTCATTCAGGAATTATACGTGCACATCAAGGCCCTATCGTATCACTATCCCACCTCCCCCCCCCCCCCTTTTTTTTATAGGGTTTATTCTATTTGGATAGTTATAGCAAGCTGAGGCGAGGGAATTGAGAGGATGCATTCTCTTCTCACTACATTTTATTAAAAATAGGCTCTTTTAGAGGCTCCATAATATTGAATCAGATATGCAAAGCTCTCTAAAAGTTATATCTGCTCTGATCAACTCTGCTCTGCGAAGCCCTACTATGCAAAGCTTTCTAAATAAACTATGCTTTAGCATTTTTTATTAAAGCGAGCTGGGCATATAATATAAACAGGTCCTTGACGTATTTAAAATACGTTAGGCCTTTATCATATAATACCCTCTATCTCTACATCATAGAGATAGAGGGCTTGGCCTATTAGGAGGTTGTCGAAAGAAGGGTACGGGTACTCGTGATGGATATATTATTATATATAAAAAAAGATGGGATTGGCCCGTTCGTACTGAGCTCTTATTTATTAAAATAAATGATTATACATTTTGTATCTTATCTTATCCATAACACATGACTTGGGGGAGGGCTCGCACTATTCTATTATAGGTTTTTACTTGTAATAGAATATATATCATTATAAATAATGATATAATAATGGGATATTTGAGATGTGATATTTTCGTGAATAAAGAAAAGAAGATAAAATAATCTTATCTGCTTGTATATATATATAGATAGTAGTAGGTTTTATGACTTATATAAGATGATGATGAAAATATTATTTTGGGGTAATATATTAACCATAAATAAAAAAGGGGGGGATTTGAGAGGAGGAGGGGGATATAAAAATTAATCTGAATGTGATTGAACAGGTAGCATGTTGTAAGCATGGAATGGTGTAGGACTATCAAGTGTTCACTCTAGAGAAGCTTCAAGAGTATGAACTTCCGGTGTTAGATAGAGTCCATAGAAGAATGCAGGATAAGATCAGTAACTAGATTCTACTGTTCGACCATTAACTATCATGTCATAAACTACAACTCCGAAAACAATAGTTGCAATAACACTAATGAGTGAACCTATACTACTAATAATGTTTCAACCTGCATAAGCATCTGGATAATCCGGAATACGACGTGGCATACCTGCCAGTCCTAGGAAATGTTGAGGCATGAAAGTTATATTTACACCTATGAACATAACCCAGAAATGAAGTCTACCTAGAGCTTCACTATAAGTTAGCCCTATAACCTTAGGTACTCAGTAATAAAAACCAGAAAAAATTCCAAATACGGCTCCTATAGATAGTACATAATGAAACAATTTTGTTACCTTTATAAAATAAAAATATATTTACCTATAGTCACCAACAGGTTCAGACTATGTCATCATCCTATGATAGATCTATATCATCTATAACTTATGATTAGGACGGGGGGCGCTCGTGTGGAGATTATGGTTGTAGTGCTCACTCCTTAGTCGTTGAACGTTTTAATTTTTTTTTGATTTAATCATGATGATTGATTATATATCAAACCTACTATAATTAACTTCGCTGCAAATGATGTTGTTGTCACAACATGTTCTTGCAATTCACCCCTATTCAATATAATCTTGCGATTTTATGTCACCTATCGATGAGCCACGACGTAATAACTCAGGTATAGTTCATATAATTGAACTATAGTTTTACTACTTTTACAAGTAGGATCGGACCATATCTTATTAAACTCTTTTTCAGACGAATATGATAAATAGTTTAATTGTCACGTAGGGTCTCTACGGAGCCTTATAAATAAATATATAATAATTTATATAAAAGCTAGTTATAGTTAATATATTTATATAAGTATTATAATATATTTTACAAATAAGTTTCCACGGGGTTACCTTATTAATTTGGATCCTGGCGCAGGTAGGTATGATAAGGTTTCACCGTTAGCCTACAGCCTCTTTTCATGAGTTAAGCTAGGACTTATAAAAGCTGAAGACCGGAAGATATGTGGATCTTCCATAGTGACATTTATACACGACAGTTACAGTTACAGCCTTATAATTAATACAGTTTTTATATGCATATGCACAGCGGGTTATAAACACAATTAAAATATCGTATTAGAGCGAAGAGAAAGAGCTATTTTTGACTATGTTAAAAATAAACAATAAAAATTAGTTGGGTCAAAATAAAAAAAAAAGATATTAAATATTCATTTCAAAATAAACCTTGAACAAGTCTGTCTTCTGTCTTCTGTCTTATTCAACAAATTGAACAAGTTGAGAAAACTTATACCCTTGAAGAACCTTAGAACAATGATCCATGACTTTTTGAACATCAGATCGTGATGCCATCGTAAGAATATATAGATCATCTTTTATATGATCCATTTCAATTTGATCTACCTTGTAAAAGATACGAATAGCCTTTATTAGATATAGATCATACTTTGAGAAATGGAAAAAGTTCAACTCCAGTATGCTTTCTATAAAAACATCCTTCAGCTTCAATAAATCAACCCAGTCAATCTGAAAAATAATATGGAAGTTTGTCTGGAACTAGTCAAGTAAAACTTTCTGTAATAAGATCAGATCATATCGGGATGATCTTATTATAATATATTTTTCATAAAAAAAATTTTATACAAGTTTGCATAAATTTAATTTGTAGATAACGTTGAGAAGTTAGAGGTGGATATTGTTTTAGCACTGGAAAAAAATTATTAATAATTAATATTCGTTTTGTCATGACTCAAATGACATATCGAGAACATGTTTTCTTATCTACATCTCTAAATACTCTTCACCCTATAAGGGATTTTAGTTTTACTTAGGATAGTTAGTATTTCGTAGTTACGAGGCTTATCAGCCTGCTTGATAATTATACGATACCCAATATTCTTATTACGTCAAGAATATACTCCTATATATCAATACCCCCCCCATCAAGCAGCCCAGCCCTACTATAAAAGCTCCTAGTTGCTCAGAGTTCAGATGATTAGGATGGATAATAGTTTTATTTCTTCTCATAGTACTTATAGATCTCTTTTCTTCATAACCGTATCAACTGCCTATTTATATAAAATATTGAAAAAGTTAAATTTATATCGTGTAGCGCTACATCTAGACTAGCATTGGCTAGTACTACTCCTGTTAGTCCACCCATAGTAAATAGGGAGATAAATCCAAGCGCCCAAAGCATTGGAACTGTTATTCTTAGACTTCCTCCGTAACATGTAGCTCAGGGTTGGGCCTTCAACCTTTTCAGGTATAGCTGGCTTATTGTCTAGAGTTTGTACTTCACTCTTTTGAAGAAACTCATCTCATACCCGCCTTTTTTTTTATGATATCATCTAATCTATTTAAAGGGTAAGGGCCGTTACCGGTGACCGGGACTATTCCTTAGACTTTCATATTATCTTAATGATAACTTATAATAGCCTGGGGCGTCTAGTCTCTACGCTTTTACATAAAAAGTTTCCTTAAAATGACTTAGTTCGACGATTGTCCTAATATTATTAGTATATTTTTAATATTAGGATGTTTCTCGAGTTTGCCCCGTCCTTCCAATAAGTTTATATATTATCTGATTTATTCTTTCAAAAGAAGAAACAAGCTCTGGTATTATATCTCTAATTGACTTCGCACTCATGTAAATATTATATTATAATATATTTGTGTAGAGAACACTTACAGTCAAATGGGATGGTTAGAACATTTATTAGAAGTACCAGTTCTTGTACCGTCATACTTTGAGTATTAAAAATTACTCTACCCCCCCTCCCTCCTTTTTTGATAACTTAATCCCCTGCAATTCAAGGACTAATACTCTCCAATAGTTATAAGTTCATAAATATTGTTTGGATTTACCTTTACTCCATCTACATAAAATGCTTTATTTTGAAAAACAAGCAAGAGTTATAGTAACTAGGACTACCTGCAGGGGGGTACTATATTTCGCCCCCCCCCTTTTAAAGGGCTTTTTGGATTAAACAACAATAATGACTAATTTTAGTCCATACATATTAAATATAATGAAAAGGGGGGGTGAGCTATAGACTGTTTTAGATATACTCGTGGAAGACAATCGATAACGATAACGATCCTTTTGATTAGGTCTTAATATTCAACCTTCTTTTTGAAGAATACCTACAAAAACTTCTGGGGTGTTAGTTCTACTATATGTCTCACGATAATCGTGTATATAGGATAATTAACAGTACTACAAAGGTTTTTACCGAAAGATACTAGGGCTGTACACTTAGTATTTTCAGGTATATAATTTATTTTAGCACGGATAAACTGTTAATAAGATTAACCTATTCTATATAATGCTTATTATATCGTGTTTATAAACTCTCCTCCATATTGGAATGAATAAAAAATAAATTAGAAGAATTGGCCGAATTGAATTATTCTTGCTAAAGGAAGCTGACAGCCATGAGAAAATTTTAATACCTGTAGGTACTGCAATAATTATGGTTGCAGCTGTGAAATAAGCTCGTGTCAAATGGACTATATCTTCACCCATTTTAATTTTAATTTTAAAAAATTAATTTTAAATTTAAAAAATTAATTTTAATTTTAATTTTAATTTTAATGTGGGGTTTGGCGTGTAGTCTCTGAGGATCCCTGACCTTCAACTAGTTTAGTTATTTTGCTTTTAAGTTCTCGAATTTTATTAACACCAGAAGGTGTTATA
The DNA here is from genome assembly GCA_030280995.1 of Hemileia vastatrix. Lineage (NCBI taxonomy): Eukaryota > Fungi > Basidiomycota > Pucciniomycetes > Pucciniales > Zaghouaniaceae > Hemileia > Hemileia vastatrix. Next base: position 14,400 of record JASXTE010000353.1, read on the forward strand.
TGACTATTATTTTGAATTTGAATTAGTGCTTTACGTCAATAAATATATATGAGCCACTTACAAGGATTTATCAGATGATACTTATCGAAATAAAAAGCAACTGACTTAGCGCGATTTAAACTTACTGTTGAATATCGATTAAGAGTGCCAGCTTTGTCCGAAGTCTGGTAAATAATACCACCTAGCGAAGTTTGAATAATGGATAGAAGTTCTACATTCTTTTGAGTCATTCTAAATGGAAGGGTCACATTGTAACCTTGTGCTTGTGTATTACTCTTAGAAATTAAAATATAAAACGAACCCTTGGCATCATAAAATCCTGCTAGCCAATAAGTCTGTAGAATAGATTCTGTCGAAGGTGGCAGAATGGGTGTATTAAACTTTTTATCATAAGTCCTTTGTCTCGCTTGATCAATTTTAAACTTTGCTATAAATTTACCGTTGACAAGGTTTCACACTTTTTCTACACCTCCCCTGTGGTAAATGGATAGTTTAATAGCTATTTTATTTTTAACCTTTGAAACTGAACCATATCCAAGGATGTTTTTAATATAGTATGCATTAGCAGCATCGGATTCGTGAAAAACCATTTCAAATCCTCGCTCACCAATATCACCATCACCTTCAATTAGTCCAGCTAGATAATAACCTATATCGGTTTCGTTTTCTGGTCTAATATGTTTTCCTATATGTACACCTACCTCGGATTTTTTATTAAATACTGTTACGTCACTCTTAAACATTAGGTTTCCTGCTGATTGTTTCTTTACTATTGAAAGACACTCTAGTTTGATTATTCCGATTTTATGTAGCGCTATCCAAAAAATAGACGGACATACTAGATTTAGAAAGTTTCCAGCATATAGCCAAATTATATTAAGTCACCTTACGGTGAAAAACGACACACAAGTATCTACGTCTAGCCCTACCGCGAACATGTGATGCATCATTTCACTCTCTTTACAGAAAGGATCGGACTATATCTTAGTCTTTCAATTATCGATTATCCAGTTTTAATGGCTATATTATGGATGAATATTAATAGTCTTTTTTATTAGTCGTACCTTGTCAAGTCATTCGGCTGTTATATGTTCCTTGTTAAGTACCATCTCATGAACTTGTGATCACTTTTCTAGTGAAAAAAAAGTGACTTCTTAGTTCGTAGTGGATAAGATGAAAAGTAAGCACGAACCCCATCATTCGATTCGAATAAACCCAGTTACAGTATATCGATATACTTCCATCTTTTTGTGGTCGTAGCTTTACATTACCAAACCCAAAGAGGCTCTATAGGGTATATAGAATAGTACTATTATTTTGATCAAGTAGGAAACGCTACGCATTTTTATTACGAAACCTTGTGCATACAGATACAGATCATTAGCTGTTATACTTACGTTAAAATTCAATTCAGCATCTGTGAGATTGAATAGTCAGGCATCCTTTAGAGTAATAAATACTGTAGTAAAAATATGTGTCATAGTATTTCCTGTTTTAGCATGGATGACAGCAACTCACTTAGATAGTTGTTCTATTCGGTGAGCTATTACTATATTACCCTTGAATATATAAGCCAGAATACAAATACTTCCAAAGTCTTCAACAACTCATCGATAGGTTATTTCAACAACTCCACTTCCTACAGAGAAACATCGAACAGCACCCTATCCGAATGTTTGTAGGATATGATCGATAACAGCACGTTCTTTTTGGGTTATTATAAATCGCATTCGTGAGGTTATACTATCAGTTATAATAGCACCCCCCCCATCACCTTCAGCGAACCCAGTGAATCATGTGAGTCAGTCATTATTAATAGATGAACATGACGACGACTAAAATGCATCGAAGTTAAAAGACCTCCCGCGTGTAGTCTCTGAGGCTCTTGTGTGAATTGAACCATTGCCTGCTGATTGAGTATTACTAGTTTTATTTTAACTATATAAAGTACAAACTAGCGTATAACTGTTCCAGCATACAGCGGGATGGATGACCCCTACTTCACAGCAGGGAGAAGCCATACATGTGAGGGTAAAACTCCAAACCACGAATCCTAGTAGACCAATAGACATCATGGCGTAAACCATTCCTAGATACATATTTTACATATGGACCATCTCTTTTTCAACTTATTTAGCCATAACTTTCTCACTTCTTAATAAAACGGGCTCACTTCTTTCCTATAAGTCCATGGCTAGAACCCTTATGAGCTCCAAGCTCTATTAGAGCATGAAAAGTTTCAATTGCATGAATACGCCTTATTTTAACTGATATACACTGGTTAAAATTGAAATAATAGTGAACAAGCTTGAGAACATCCTCCTTTGTTCAAACTACTCACTTGGCTGCAATGACTTGACCATTACGAGTATAAACTTTCCCTCCATAAAGAGGAACAAGCAGATCTAGCTGATAACGGTTATTTTGGCTGACAGAAATAAATATTAGCCCAGACTTAATATTATAGTCAACACTTCCATCACTATCTATCAGTCCTGATAGATAAGCACTGTCATATGTTAGCTCCACTGTTGGGATTATAGTTACCCCATACTTATCGCAGAGCTTCTCAAATTGAGCTTGTCTTACAGGATTTTGAAGTTGACCATTGACAGCATGGAGTACAGACATTATACCCTCTTTATGATGAATTTTGTAACGTAGTCTCTTTACGCCTGATATAAGCTTAATAGAGCCTCCAAAAGCTGACTTGATCTTATAAAGACAAGCACGATCTCTCGTTTCTATAACAATCTCCAGACTGGCACTGGTAGAACCCTTATTTGAGAGTTGAAAACAACCCTTACCATCCATAACTCCTGCAAGTCACTGATTAAATTTACAGCTTTTCTTATATTTATTACTTTCTGAATGTGTTGAAAACATACGTATGGCCTCTGAAATTCCTACTCACATGCTTCACCTTCGGTATATCGAACTACTAAGTGTCACGCATCCATTTTTTAGATACGAGAGTGCTTTGGTTATTTGCGGATTACTAAATTCTACATAGATTGTTACTAGAATTCTAATTATATAGTATATCTGAGTACTAAGTTGAAATGACTCTAGCTTCCTGCATATAGTATGTTGCGTATAGATATTCACTCTATAAGGGCCATCTTGACCAAAAATGCTCTTACCTGAAAACTGACTTACAATATGACTAATAACCCCAAATGCAGGGATAATTAGAATGTAAACTTCTGGATGCAATGATATAATACATTTTTTATATATTATATATCTGGACTATATCTTCATCTTATTCCACTCCGTTAGGAATGATTGTCAGGCCTTATTAGTTTTACTACAAGGTATATACGCCTTAAGGTCACAAAGTTCATAGTAACGAGTTACAAGATGTAGACGATGAAACTTAGCACTCCTACAAGGGTGGTGATTAAAGTAATTTAGCATCATAAATACATCTTCTCGACTCTGGACAGACCAATAGTAGTAGCCATTCTGTGAGGTATCATAGTTAATCACACCGCCAAACAGGGATAGGTAATGTTGTACATCTGCAAGCTGCTTATTCACCACACGTAGTGATAGTTTTGGACGATGATCCTTCATGCTAAACGTGAGGGTACCTTCGGCATCGAAAAACCCTGCAAACCAACCCTTCTGTCAAGTGAGAGGTGCTGGTGAGATAGGAGTGATATTGAGTTCTAGGCACACACGATGGTGTTGCTTAATACGTGTAGTATGACGAATATGCCCATTAATGCAATGTATTAATTTTATTATACCTGCCTTGTTATGTAGTCGATAGCGTCAAGCTCTTGCACCTGAACGTATCTTTATTGCACCTCCTAGCTTATATAGAAGGAAGCGTATACATCGTTCATCTGCTATACTTATAGTGATCTCACACGATGTATAACCCTGTTTGCTAACAAGTAGACAACCATCTCCATCAATTAGGCCCGCTAGTCACTCACAAAAAGGTTCCGGATAAGATGCTGCGCGTGTAGTCTCTGAGGTTCCTACTAGGCTATATGGGTGCCGTTGGTTACCTGCTGATCCCCTGGCATGGTACACATTTTTACTAAGGCTGGATATATTTAGTATAGTTAGGCAACTTATACTATTAGCCATGTACCCTGTTGTTATATAATTTCAGCATATAGCGCAGTGCATATTCATATCTCATGAATAGGGCCATTCTTGACCAAAAAATCCATACTCCTACACTCATCATTAATTACCCATTTAATGAGTCAACACTATAAAGTGTTGTACCCCCTAACGCCCCTCCTCAACCACGTCGAGAGGGTTTACGTAACCCCCCTTCGTAGGGTTGCCTTGCCTGATATGCCGGGTTGCCCGAGTTGATAGAGGAGATTGCTACTCGTCGATCCCATCAGATCATATCTTATGGTATTATATCTAAAGGTGGCCTCGTCAGCCCTCGACGAGGCCTGACGAGAGTACTTTTTAGTTAGTGGGCAAGGAGTCCGACTGTACATTAAGCACCTTTTCAGGCACCCACAAGTGACGCAGTCCGTAGCGATCTCTATAAAAACCGACGGTCTTAGCCTTTTGGTAGCTTTGACCGTTTTCACTTGCATCGCCAGTTGAATTCATTCAACCTCTCACCTTGTCAGGTTAGACTTACTTTTAATCGTTTTCTTCCTAGAGTTACACGATTGACTCGATTTGATGATACAAATAGGGTAAGGACTAGTGTGTAGTGTATAGTCATATATTACTTGCTTAAAGCTAGGTCTTAATATAGGCAGCATCTGCCTAGTAAGCTTCATAGCTTTCGCTAAACTACACACTTTCTTCCGAGACTGAAATGTTATCACATCCATAGTCATTAACGTTATATGTCCGTGATCCATCATCTGAACCTGGGTTGACTTGTCATGCAAGTGTAGTTATATCTGCTAGTTGTACATGATCCATGTTTTCCTTGTTATAGGGTCGTGCATGAAGCCGATACTCAGTCTAAACATCCTAGCTAGGTACATTCTTGCAGTATGATACCCAAATCACCGAAAAAGCTCTGCCCTCTGCCCATTTATTCGTACTTCTCCATTCAGGAGCTAAATAGGATCATATAACTATATTTAGCCTTAATCAAAACATAAAATTTATGCGGCGCACTGATTTGCATCTTACTTATGCGATATTATTTACCTGATCCAAAAAGCATGACATGACTCTTTATTATCATTAGCATTTAGGCATGAACTTAAAGTACTTAACTCTCGTATTATATTACTTCATTCAGTGTAGGAAGTACTGTTCGGTTGATTAGTGTAACAGTTAGGAATCGCATTAAATTGACTTTAGTCTTTACCCTGTTCATGAACTTAACTTGCTTAATAAAGCTAGCCGCTTTACGCGGGATTTATACGTAACTGTTAAATAGATGTACCCTAAGACTTATTTATACATCGTATTGTACTCGTAATTTATATTAGTCCCTTGTATTATTATTATCACGCATCCAAACCAAAGAGTCTCCGTATCAGGTTTTAGTGCCCTCATATCAGATGACTTTTATAAAATGACCTAACCTTACGGAAGCACAAACACCGCGTGTATGCACTTGTCATTATCATTTACTCTCAGTCTTCACCTACAAGCCTTTCCATTAAGTTTTTTGAAGGTAAAGAGCGACTTCCACACTTTGGATTAGCAGCATGACATAACATATTAAGCGGTTCCGTTGAAAGAGTTGGGGGGGTGGACTAAACGCGACGATGATAGGTGACACCATTTGGGTTAGGCAGAAGAGATGTTGGTATAGATGAACTAGAACATAGTATCGAGGATAGTAATGCCCCTTTCCCGAACCGTACGTGATAGTTTCCCATCATACGGCTCTCCATCATAACTTAACCTAACATTTTTATGATAAATTAAATCAAAATTTAAATTAAATTTATTCTATCTCATTAATTCTACATCATTAATAGTCTTATTATATGGCATTCTATACTGACGAATTTATCTATATAGATATATATTTTACCCTAATTATTTATCTCACATAAATCTTATGGTTAATATCCTCATATCCTTAGCATGAAGCATCTCTACTTTGGATTAAATTTTACCCACACCTAGCAGGGTCAAAACTAGCCATACTGAGTTTTATGTAAATAGAGACTGAATAACTGTGGACTAGTTGTTTTTTTGAACCGCATGTTATCAGTCTTATAGTCCGGTTTGATAAAGGATAGGTTGCTGTCAGGGTCTGCTAGTTGACTACCGTACTTCTTATAAACCTTAGCTGTTGAGCTTATACTATATTTCGCTGCAAGAAGTTTAGCGCAAGAAGTTTTTAGTGTTACATTAAGGAAGGATACTATTCAGCTATAATTTTGTACAAATGAATAATAGTTAATAAAACCTCTGAAGACTGAGTTATAAAGAATAATAATTTCTCTATGAGTTCTATGTATTCACATAAACCTAGGACTAGGTTTATTTTTTTGAATGAAGTGACTAGATGTTAGTCTCTCTCTCAGTCTGTCAAGTGAAACATTTATTTGTAGTTGTAGATTATTTCTTTGTTTTAATGATTCTCCTATTTTAGGAGATAGGTTCTTTTTTTGATGCTGATGCTGATGCTCCCTCTTTATTATTACTCCTATAAATTCAGCATTATCTATCCCTAGATTGAGGGTTCCATATGAACTCACTATAAGTCCAATATCCTTACAGAATTGGGTCATCTGTCTCATAATTATTTTCGTATCTATATAGCTACCACAAATACCAATGACTCAAACGTCGGCATATCTAACGTAATTTAGTTGTTTATCATAGGCATCGCTGGAATTTGTATTAGGTAGTTTATTAGTCTCCTTGAATAGTGATTTTACATTATCTATTTCACATGCCGCATTAACTCTATTGGCCTTATCTCCAAGGCTAGCGTAATGTTTATACACCCTCCCACTCTCAAACCCTTCTTTTATAGTTTTCATATATTCATCCAGTTGATGTATGAAAATATTGCTCAGGATTGGGCTAATAATTGACCCTTGAGGCGTACCTACTACATTATGTTCGTCCGGTCTAAACTCAAAGTATCCACATTCTAGGCTCTTTCTAATTAGTTTAGTAAACTGTCTATCTATAATTTTATTCTCGATAATATCCATCAGTCTACCATGATCTATACTATTTATGTTTAGGCTTATTTTACATTCGATTATTCATACAGCAGACTTAAATGTTATTATAATGGATTTAAGAGCAGAATGACTACATTTATTAGGTCTAAACCCGTGACTAGAATCGAGAAAAGTGGGTTCATAAATCGCATTAAGAATCATTCTAATTGCTTCTTGTACGATCAGGTCTCGTGGAGGAGCCATGGTTAGTTGTCTGGTCCCTATACCTGCCTTATTAATGTGAATACGTCGTCCAGGTTTAAACATGAAAGTCTCTGTTTTAAGACTCTCACTTAGCTGTGATAAATATTCGTTGGAAATTTTTTCTTGTGTCTCCTTGAACACACACCAAAAGAGGGTGTCACAGGTTTTGACTTAATGTTTTTATAAGCCATTTCCAGAAAGGCTGGATCGTATATAAACTTTATTAGTTTACCTATCATTACTTTATCTGGGTTATTCTTACAAAATTCCTCTAGGCTACCTAGTTTGGATCTCCTATATTCAGCACTCGTTATAGTGTAGTATGATCTAATGTAAAATATTGTAATGACTGTATGTCTTCCCCTTCACATTGTGTTACCTATGCCGTATCTAACACCACGACATGCTAGTCGGGTACTACCCATAACTCTGTGACCTTTATACTTACGCATATAAGGCCATCCCATAGTCGCTGCATGGGTTGACTCACTCTCCTTAGGTTGTTCACTCATCCCCTTGATCCATCTTATGGATAGACATGCTAAAATGTTCACTCAAATGAGTCCCCGTTCCGTACTCATTTGCATCTTGTTCAGCCCATAACGACCTAGCTGACCCCTGGCTATAGCGGGCATTAGGTATTGAACTTCAAGCAGTGTAGCTTTAACCGTAGAAAGAACATCTCACAGGCCCTCAACACTTAGTCGCTTAGTTTGAGCTCCCATTTCTACCATAAATGCTTTGTTCAGCCTTGGGCTTTCCCCTCGACCTAGCTCTGATGATGTCATAATATAGTGAAAATTAAGGTCTACTCCGTAGACACAACCCATGAAACTGCAATGGCGCACAATAGGATCTCCACCTGCAGCACTATCATAAAAGGCTGTATTAAAATTTCTATCCGTAAGTAGCCAATTATGTTACCATTAGACCGTTTAAATCTAAGCTCCTACATTTACATGTAGGTTCAGACTATGTCTTTATCTTAATATTCTCTCTCCATCTACATTTATGTATAGAGGGGTGTTGAAGTTAAGATAGGGGACACTCGTGTTGAGATTCTTGTTGATTTACTCACTCATTAGTCGTTGAACGTTCTAATCCATTTTACCCACCCCCCCCCCCCCATCTGTTTATTCCACTCATAATCCCACTATCCCCCCCCACGTCCGATATCTCCTGAAGGAGATAACCATGGGCTTTATTTATAAACTGGGTTAAAATACATAAATTAGGATCGCTGCAAATTGAGCAATGGTTAGTCGCTTGTCCTTGCCATTCACCCCCCCCTTTTCTATTACCACTCGCATAGTAACGCAACTTATATACACTATTTGATCTTATTCATACTGCCATATTTTAACTCATATCATGATATGTAACTTAGTTTAAGTCTTATTATACTTTATATCTTTAGTTACATAATGTTGTACACACCCCCCCACTATTACTACCTTATAAATCCCTCTCGAATGTAAATACTGGGCTTACAGGCCTAACAGCTTAATATTTAGGTCATACCTAATCACCTGTACATTCATCAGTCTTACAACCTCGGGTCCTGTTAAGTTATCCGAGCAAAGTACTAGTGAGCATTGTAGAATATGTATACTCCAGACATGATTCCATGTGCCAGAGCCACCGAATTCATAAAATGAAATATATCGAGTAACCTCCACATTGTTCACATATCAGAGGGTTATTTAATCACCTAGTACAATATATGTTCTTGTACTGATGGCTGCTATCTCATAATATACTTTCCTCCTACAAACCCATAAAGGACTAAGTAAAGCTAAAGCTATTGTTCAAAACACGTATCAAATGTAAACATACTTAGTCATTAACATCTCTAGCTTAAACCTATAAGTATCAAATTTAGTGCTTTTGGTTATAAAATGTCCCCCCCCCCATCACCAGGTCTTCGCCCTGTCATAACCAAATACTTAGTATAGCTGTTGACAGAGGTGTAAACATTCGTAGATAATGTGACATCATGGTCAGTCCTACACCTAGTGTGTTTCCGTGGTTGTATATAGTTTACTCCTTTACTCCACGGAATGAGTGCAGTACTATGGGTAAGTTTTTAAAGGTTTACTGATGCTTGCTTCCTTCTATAAAACCCAAACACATCATACGTGTGTGGGAACCCAAAGAAGAACGTTACAGGGTCTCAATGTGTGCGGTTTACCGTCGTAAACGCATTCACCAACTCCCCCCCCCATAATATGGGTTACAGTATGAATTAGATAAATATTATTGTATGCCTTAATCGTAATGGCCTTTTATATCTTGGCTTACAGAGTCCTGCTCTATGCATAAAGCTCTATAACAATACCTTATATTGCTAAAGGGTAAGCACTCTTATCTTCACAAATAAAATGAGACTGTATCTTACTAATGAATATATAACATATACACCTCGTAGCACATCCCTTTCCACCCTGACATTAACATTAACACTGACATTAACATTAACACTAACATTAATATTAACACTGATATTAACATTAACACTAACATTAACATTAACACTGACATTAACATTAACACTAACATTAACTCCAGGAGGGGTGAGGGTGTGTGTGGTGAGTATTTTGCAAGTTAAAGAACTAAACTATCAAAAGCATGGACCGACTTTTTATTAGCTTCAGATGATCTCAGTTAAAGATGGTACGCCGATCATTCATTTGCGACTTAATTTCTAGAATGGCACTAGCATTATCCTTATGGATAGCCTTTTGAAAATAATAAAATACATGACACCACGAATTAAAGTCTATAAACTTTGACCCAAAGAGTGGATACTTTACTAGATAGTTGACTAGAATAGTATGACTACTTACAGTTGAAGTACGTACACGGTATTGTGGATGTTTTATATCTCCTCGAATTTGATTGACAGACACAAGTAGGAAATATGCAATTTTTTTTATAACATCCATATTATCCATACCTCGCTTGCTTACTTTAGATTGTGTTAGTTCAAGAGAACAAGCTAGACGAGGATACTTAGAAGTAATACTAGTTATAACTAGAAAGCACCCCTCTGCTTCAATAAAGCCTGTTAGTCAAGCATTAGAGTTAAGTGGAGAAGTGTCTAGCTCCTGTGCTGAAATCATTATACCCGCTGTATCTGTATGGGTATTTTTCAGGCGAGTCAGGTTCTTTATATTCATATAGTCAATCAGCTGTTTAAGGTCGTAAATCTTAGGTGTACGTATATATCCATTGATCTTTGAAACAACATGAAAAAGACCTGAAAAGCTATTTACAGTGTATACGTATGCAGCTGCTTGCTTCTTTTTCATAATCGATCCGTGTCCAATGATTTCTGCAATATGTATTACTAATGGAAAATCCTTGGCTGCAAAAGACATTTGAATGGATGGATAGCATGGATGACCTTTAGGTGACCGCTCTGTCTTAGGAATTACAATGCATCCATCCCCTTCAATGAGACCTGCAAGATAACTCCAAAATTTACCTCCTTCTCTTCCCTCTCCCACCTCACCTCCAGAGATGGGAGATCTATGAGCAGCTATTCCTTGCGGTGATAGGGAAGAAGGGTTATGTTGATCTTCTCCATTCGTATCCCTCCACACACACATATATGCGTGTTTTGGGCTATCTTCTTTAATATTTTTATTAGTATTAGTCATTAGCTCTGGCGCACTAGTCTTTGAGGTTCTGCATAGACATGTAGTTCTATGCATTACCTGCTGATTGTCTTTCATATGATGACATGTAAAGAATTCCCAGCATACAGCCATATTTAGAGCTGGCACCATTTTATGATGATGATTATTAATACCGGCTAGAACAGGTAGACTTAGGAGCAGTAGAACTGCTGTTACTATAATTGCTCAAGCAAAGAGTGGTAGTTTATGAAGTGATATTCCTTGATTTCTCATATTTAGTACTGTTGTAATGACTTAATCACCATGCTTTCGCAGGGTGCTGGACTATATCTTCAGCGCATCTACTTTTTATTTCGAATGTAGAAAAATAAACAAAAACAACAAGTAGATACGGTGTCTCACGTATAGTCTCTGAGGATCCATTCTGTCCTATTTACACAGAACACTTGTTACCTGCTGATTGTCCATTGTACATCTTCAAGATTGTCACCCAACATTCATAGGTTTTACTTTCTTTTTGTCACTCCTGCCCCCCCCCTATAAAGAAAGAGCTGGGGTAATAAAAATTAAAACTGCTCCTTAATCATCATCTTCTGGTTTTTGTTTTTTTTTTATCGGCTGGGCTGGGCTGGGCCGGCTTTTTATAAAAAAAGGAAGAAGAAGAGCATGAACCCATCTAGTCTTTATATGGTACTTGAAGCTTTAGGAGATCCCAGCATACAGTGAGAATTTTTATATGAACCCCATTACTATTTTAAATCTTAGCTTATAATTAAAGCTATTGATGTGTTCCATAGCACTTGTACCCATAATAAAAAAAACACATCTTTACTGTCTAGTCGTTTAACTAGTGTTTTTTGTGTAGCAGGATAGCCTTTTTTATAAACGCTACGCAACTACCTAGGCTCATAAAATACCCAAATTTGGGGTACTTCTTGTACTTTCTTGGAATATATTTACAGGCCTACTTAAACTGTTTACAGGCTTAGCTAAATTAAATTTAACTCTATCTATCGTTAGCATCTCCCTCAGCTCTATATCACCCCTAGCAAGAGAGGCTAGCACTGCCTCTTCAACCCGTTCTCGTGTAAATACATACTTACCCAGATAATAAGTACCTTTTATTAGGTGCTTAGTAAAAGTATGGTAATTAATTTTGAACTTATTGATAAATTCACTTTGCTTGTTAGAACTATAGTAGAGAATTGTTATATCCCTGTTGTATATATAGAGTGTTTTACTATTTGAGCCTGAAGGATTTCCATTTCCTGCCACTCTAATAGTATTTAGGTCAAAAGCAGAATCAAGTAGATAATACTGTTCTAGAAGTAGTTCAAGACGAATATCCGGGTTAAATGGAGTGAGTACTACTTCTAGTGTAAATATATCCATACCTTGACGATAGAACAGAGGTATAAACTTCCCTATCTCCTTCTGTTCTTCTGAAAAATAAGAACGTAGTCGCACTGGCATATTATAAGCAGAACCTACATACTTACTACCTGAAGGCTTATGCGTTCAAATATAAATACCCGGGATGGGAGCATTTACTCCCCTTTTCCTAATCGTTCGTATTAGGGTTTTTTTTTCAGGTACTTGAGTAAATATGATCCTAGGACTAAGAAGAAGAGATTCTATATCCTTATCTGTAATATGAGTGTCACATAGCTTGTTAAGAATATCTGCTGTAGCAGGAACACCCTTACTCTGGTACTCCTGTGCAAGTTCAAACTTATGCCTTGTTACTGTAGAGCTGTCGCCGCCTATAATAGACGTTTTTCACACTTGACGACTACCTTCAAATTTATTTGTATTATAAAATTTAGGTTCTTTAGGATAACCTGAAGGTATAGGTATAGGTATGCTAACGGATGATTTACCTCTTGTAAAAATTTTTATTCTAGACAGTATACTTTTATTTAGTTGGAAAAAGAAAACAAAAGTATTTATTATGATACAAGTTTCTTGAAAATTCGAGTTCATAGCTCCAAGAAGACTAGAAATCCCTGCCAGGTGTAGTGAAAAAATGACACAATCTACGGCACCTCCTGAATGTGATCCTAGTAGACTTAGTGGTGGATAACATTTTTATTGATAACCTAAATATGTTTATACATATTGGCTAAGCCTGGCTTCCACCAGGGATCGGACTATACCTTTATTCAACCGTGAATATTATAATTATAACTTACTTACGAATCTTAAAATTCTTATCTTGCCGAATTGATCGTATTTCTTGCATTATATTTATAATTTTGTTAAGGTATTCATAACTAGGTTTTTGTTTCATAAAAGATCGTGCTCAAATACGATATTCTAGAGATTTTATTCCTTTTATAGTTCTATGAAAATATTGTACAAGATGGAAAATACTGCTTGTCTTTGTTGTAACAACTGTATTATAAGTTTTTTTAGTTATTACGTTAGCTCTGAAAATATAACCTAGTGCTTTACATACAATGAGGTCTCGCTTCTGCGTTACCTCAAAAGCATGTACTATTCGTCCTTTTTCATTAACGACAAGATAAAAACAGCCTTCAGCTTCAGTGAATCCAATAATTCAGTTTTTAGATATAACAGCTTCAGCATCCGTTAGATTAAGAACCTTATAGTCGATAATAGACCATGCTGGAGAGATATAATCTTCCGGTTCCGGCATCATTTGATGTTTAAGTTCTATAAGTTGTGCATCCTTCTCTGCAGTACTTAGTGTTTTATCGGCTATTATATAAACAGCCTGCTTAAATAGATTATAATTATAATATTTACTTGTGAGTAGTGGGTATTTATCAAAAATAGGAATAACGTATTGAAGAATATGGTCTAGTTTTCGAATTCTAAATTCCGCATCATTATTATCGATCGATACAAAACCGACTCCAAGAATGCTTTTTACATGATAAAGGAGTCTTAGATTGTAAACACTTTGTCCAATTTTAAAATTAAGTGTTCACTTATGGTTACTCTTATGAAAACTAAAACTACCATCACCATCAACTAGTCCCACTAGTCATGGGTGGTCGTTATTCTCTGTTTTACCATTACTACTACTGTTGAACGCTCCACGTGTAGTCTCTGATGAGCTAAAACGTTTATACCCTTTGATCGGATCTTGGACTTGACCCTTAATGGATTGTGTTTTAACTCAGGCGTGTTGTCCCCATGTAAATGACATTTTTACCCGATCATTAATCAGGTATTCATTTCCGATTAGAGGAGTTTCTCGCATCGAGTGGAGTTTATTATCATCTACCAGTCACATATATTGACTGATAAAATCGGACAGCTTATCACCTACTGTCCATCCTGTCCCAGCACCATTCTCAATGAGTGTACTAGCTAGTAGTAGGATTATACTAGGACATAGTAGTTGGGTCGATAACCTAGCCCTATCTTTGTAGGGTCTATGAAACCTCCCACCGAACCGTACGTGCAAGTTTCCCCGCATACGGCTCTCCAAGAAGTTATGCTCTTACCAGGTTTTTATTTATCTCCTTTTATCTTATAACTGATAATTTATCTAATCTACTATTATTATTTTTTGATTAATCTCTTATCTTTGTTATTATGAGGTCATTTAGGCTTTTACCCTTGTACCTACCTGCGTGGACGTTATTATGACAATTCACACATAGGGGAATTTGTTTACGATTTAGTTGAGACATTAGACTCATTAATCCAGTTGGTTTAGTGCCGTGCCCCCCTTTTCCGAATATGACGAACATGATGTATCTCAATATTTGACTGTCTACCACACACCGCGCATTCATCTGCTCAAGCGAATTGGGTCTCTGTCTTATAGTTGAGTGTTGCGAAGGGATCTGAGTCATTTAAGGACCTGTACAGATATTAAACTTTATTGTCTTCTTGTAGCTTGGCCTTTTTTAAGCTTTATATGTCCAGTACCCCCCTTTTCATGCTAGTATACTACCAAACTTCTTAAACGCACCCGCTCTGGATCTAAGTCGGAACTTCCTACTTAGTGTGTGGGCACAGGAGTGTTTAAGAATATAGTTCACAATCGTATTTAAAATGTAAAGGTTATCTACAAAACTATAGTAGTTCCTTAGGCCATTTAGGACCGCATTGTATCTCATAATGATTGCTTTATGGTCTATAAAGATTCATTTAGTTAGGGCTTTCGGTACGATCTTAGGTCTACTAGGATCATAGTCCTTAATAAAACCATTAAGTTTTAGTGTGTGAATCATTCTCTTTACAGGGGCTCAAAATACGACTTTAGTCTTTTTTATTCTTGATTTTATCGTTATTTTACTCTTGTGATGGTACCTTGTAACCATCTTGGTGTTTTTATTACGAAAATAAGGGACTCCAAAATAGCAGCCAAGAAACTCGGCCATGCCATCATGGACACAGGTTATCTTAGTCTTCTCAAGGTTTGTTGATACCTTCAGCTCTTCTTTTAGAAAGTTTATCGCTCTGTCCCTGATCATTCTAGCAAATTCCTTATCACCGATCATTCCGATGATTCAATTATCGGCATATCTTACATAATAAAGTCTTTGCCCAGTCATTATTCTCGATTGGAGCTGATTCATTTCTTTACGAATCCTCCTGATTGGGGCTATAAGTTCTATGTCCCGCATATCTTCATAAAGATCTCCACACTTTTTCTTCTTCATACGAGTTATATAATTAACCATTTTTTGGTTAACATTACTGATCATCTTTTCCTTGCTTGCTAGTTCCTCTGTTAGTTCTCGCATATATACATCGAATTCGTGTAGGTAAATATTTGAAAGAATTTGATATACTCAAGATCCTTGAGGTACTCCTACTTCCGTTGAATAGCCTCTCCCTCTCTCGACATATCCCGCTCTTACCAGCTTCCAGTAGAGATCTATGAATTGTTGATCTTGGATCTTTCTCCTTATAAGTGATTCTAGGGTGTGGTGGTCCACATTGTTAAAGAATGATAGGATATCACCTTCAACTACCCATGTTATACCACTTCATGTCGAAATATCTTTTAGTGCCGAATGATAGCTCCTACCGGGTCTAAATCCATGGCTGGATCCTATAAACAAAGGATCATAAATAGCATTTAGAATTTCTTTTATCGCTTCCTGTACAATATTATCTCTAGGCGATGCGATAGCCCGTGGTCTAAGTCTACCATTCGCATTAGGGATGATCACTATCACTCTCCGACTAGGTTTAAATTCAAAACT
This sequence comes from Hemileia vastatrix, assembly GCA_030280995.1. Taxonomy (NCBI): domain Eukaryota; kingdom Fungi; phylum Basidiomycota; class Pucciniomycetes; order Pucciniales; family Zaghouaniaceae; genus Hemileia; species Hemileia vastatrix. The sequence goes on from JASXTE010000353.1 coordinate 30,579, forward strand.
TTCATCTTTTAGCGAGCAGATTATCTGATCTAGATCTCTTGTCGTAAATGTAAATCCATCGAGTGTGATAAAATCAGTACCTGGAGTTATATTACCAGGTTTCGATTTTATATTGTCATAGCAAGATTTTATAAAATTCCTATTCATTATCTGCTTATACAGTCCAGTAAACTTGTTACTATCAAGTTTAGTAATACTCATTTTGTTATCTGTACCGCTACTTTCTGTAACAGCACAGGAACGAGTTGAATAACTTCTCTGGTTCACTTCGAGACTTATATGTGTTATATTTATATTTATATAACTATTTATATAAATATTTATCATTATATTTATATTTTGTCCTACTATTGAACCTCCGTTTCCATAGCGCTTACGCACCTTAGGAAATCCCGCATTTGCCTGATTCACGTCATTGTTTATTTTAGGTTCCATTCTGTGGAAAAAAACCCATGCTTGGATTAGCTTCCTTATAGTAGACTTTATAAGACTTTGACCCGATCTTATAAACATAAGGCTAACAATTTTAAATCGCCTTATTGTTAGAGTTCAGTTATACTCAGCTCAGATAGTATTTATAACCATGATAAACTTATCTAGAAACAGTTCATAGGGTTGGACGATAACCCCGTCTGTTCCTTCTCCTACATGCTCTGGTCCCTCCGCCATTTCGGCTTTTGGTGAGTAGGATGATTTACAAGAAATGTCTACACTCTTGGTAGTATTGTGGCTACTGGCGTGAACTAGCCCAAACGGCGGCGCACGTCAAAAACTAATATTGTTCAGTCTAGGAAATGCTATATCTGGAGCCCCTACTATGACCGGACAAAGATAATTCCCAAATCCTCCTACCGCTACCGGCATAACAAAAAAGAAAAGTAGAGTCAGCCCAAGCCCATCTTTTACTTTAAAAAAAGAAGAGGAACTGGAACTGCTCCCCAAACCGTACGTGATAGTTTCCCATCATACGGCTTTCTACAAAATGAATTTAAACTACTTTTTAAATAACTTATTTATAATTTATTCTTAAAAATTTCAGTTCTTAGAATACTAAGCAATAAGTCTTGGATCTGATGGGTTAAGGTTTCCTGAATGAAGTATATCATGATATAAGCACAAAGTTGAATTTTTTCTTATTACCGCACCTTGTCATTGACTGAAGGTTGAATTTCCTGTACGTACGCGTTTTCTTACCTGAGCCATAGCTCTAATATGATGTATTTCGATAAAATATTTATATTACAAATTACGAAAAACTTTAATACCGAGCTTTCGCTTTCGGTGACCTAAAAAAATTGAATTGAATTGAATTGAATTGAATTGAATTGAATTGGCTCAAGATTTTTTAATAATTTGTTCTGTCACTTCATCTTCATCCGGAGTTTTGTTTTGGGAGTTTGGTAGCTTCCCCCCCCATAATTATGGGGTTGCATTATTACTCTCGGGGTTATTAAGCTTTAGTCCCGTGGCCGGGTCTTCAAGTCTTAGCCCAAACTTACTAAATGTCTTTTTCATAGTCTTTAGTTTTAGTTTACGAGCTAGTGTCAGAGCACAAGATTGTTGGAGGATTCATACTAGTTTGGCCATTAGTGAATAATTTCCTGCAAATGAATAGGCATTGAGTATTCCTATAATTTTGCTATTGTAAAATGAAATTATATTGCCATGGTCTAGATGAATAAGATTTGTTATTCCTTTTGCTATAATTATATTCTTATGGTTACGTCTTGCATACCCAAATTTAATAAACTTTTCCATAATTATTTTGAGAGGTGCATCTACTGCTAGTCTTATAGCTCTTCTTCTAGTCATTTTAGGACCTTCCGGTGTTATAAAGAAATTGTACACTGAGTCAGTATCTCTTCGTTTACATTTTGCCCCTATAAAAATAAAACATTCCCTTATATTAACAATGCTGGTTTTATCAATGTTTAGTTCCAGGCCACAGTTGGATTTTAGGAATTCTGCCATGGAGTTTTTAATTTGTTCTGCATCCTTCTTACTACCTGTGATTAGAACAACAAAATCGTCTGCATATCTTAGATATACTATTCGTCTGTAGTCAGGGTCCTCTTTTATTTTAATAATATTCGGGATTTGTCTCATTTCTAGCAGAGCATTATAACGAGTTTCTGCTGATTGATTCCTCCTTCTAAGGTTTTCATACTTTGTGTATGAAGGGTTAAGTTTTCGCTTATACCCTTTCTCTCACTCAGTCTTATCATCATCTATGTATTTATCTAGTTTATCTAGAACAATGTTGGCCAGAATTGATGATATAACGCTACCTTGAAGGGTTCCTTTATCTGTTTTATAGAGGATCTTTGTTTCACTGTCCACATATCCTGCCTTTAGACTTCTTTCTATTAGTGTCATAAATCTTACACAGGAAATTTTCTCTCTGAGGCTTTCTATAATGACTTTGTGAGGAATGTTATCAAAGCATTTGGTGATCTCACCTTTAATACTTCAATTGTTACTTCCACCCCTTATATGAAGTCTGTCCATAGCATCTCTTGTGGATAGTTTGGGTCTAAAACCATAGCCATTTTCGCTAAAGTGAGGCTCTCAAATGGCTTTTAGAATAACCTGTATAGCTTTTTGTACTATCTTTTCTCTTGGGTTAGCAATTATTAGTGATCTTAAGCTATCTTGTGCGTTAGGCTTAGTCATTTTATTTAGTCTTGCTGGTGTGAATTTAAAACGCCCTTCCACAGAATCCTTGTGCACCCTTTCAAATCATTCAGTGTTAATTTTGTCCAGGGTTTCATTTTTTACCCCTGGTGTTATGTTACCCGGATTACTCTTTATTAGGTAGTAACTCTCCTTAAGTATTTCAGTATTCATCATTCTGATGATCCCGTTATATTTTCCATTTCGATCCTTAAAGTGTTCCAGTTGTTTCTTAATTACTCTGTCAAGTCTCTCATTGATATTCTTGAATATTTGGTTAGTTGCAACTGTATTCTTTTTGCTGCCCCCCTTCGTGGCCGGGTGACCACTACTACGAGGGCTCCGTGTCCGCTTGCCTGTATATTCTGAGTCTTGTTCATTCTCTGGATCGAATCCTTTTCCTGAATAGCTATTATAGCAGGTATAGGCGGTTGCATCCCGAGTTACATTGTTCAGCTCATTTTGACTTATGTCGAGGTTGTTTCGGTTAGGTGCTTGCAGGTTGTATTCATCTTCCCTAGATGTTGTCTTAGCCGGTAGGATATAAAGTCAGCTCATAATATCTGTCTTTATCTTCATGATAATGTCATTACTTCAGCTAAGCATTAGTCTACTAAACTGCGTTGTACTAATGGGCCCTCCTGATCCACAAAGCCTGTGTCAAGTTTCTGAACGTCACCCATACGAAACTGCTCCCTCTGCTCGATCAAACTTTAGCAGTCTCATTTGATAAAACAGTGCTAAATATCCTACTACAGCTATTATAGTCTTATTAGGTTCTATCATGCCGGATATGAGAGCTACGTAACCAGTCCTACCATACGTAAAACAGTCCCCCTTATCTGACTGTTCGGAAATATGAACAATGTTAGACGGCGTACTTATTAGGAACGCATGTCCTGTTACAATTGGTTGAGTAGTCAATACCCTCATTGCTGTTAAGCTTTTAGACGGTAAAAACCCTCTCAGAACCGTACGTGAAACTTTCATTTCATACGGCTCGCACCCTATCCTATATTTATATGGCTGTATTTACCTAAAATGTTCATGTTCACTTTATTGAGTTGTATTTATTTATTAGTTTTGACTGATTTGCATTACAATGATATTCTATATCACATAGTATACATAACATTGAATTACATAGTGGAACCTGCTTTCTATTCATCACACTTATAATACTAGTTATCAAACCTACCCTTCAGGATATGTCTACTAGTACTTCTTAGTGCTATAACATGATGTTTATATACCACCTTCGGTGGACATTACTTACAAAAGGTACCATTACTATTCATTACATCCATTGAACGTAAAGTTGCTGCTTTTATATCCATATCCTATTTACCCCCCCAGTTGGATGAAAGGATGAAGTGATATTTACCATTAATTTTAATTTGCCTATTCTTTAGCTCAACATCAGGCATTCTGTTGTCGCCTACTATAAGGTTGATGTCATCCCCCCCCCCCCCAACTTCTTAAATACTTGCTTCTCGGTTCCAAGCTTTAGCTTTACTGCTATAGTTATTATACTATTATTAAGAATAATTTTGATTCTTCCTAGAAAACATTATTGTTTATGAATTAGTCATCATTGAGTGTCCCCCCCCCCATATATATATTTTTATATGGTGACCTGACCCCCCCAGACCATTTCGTTGTACCGAAAAGTGAATAATTCAACCCCATTCCCCCTTGCTTGCCACCACTTTATAATCATCGATCGAGATGATCCCATCATCTCGATGTTACAAATAAAAGGACTTTTAACATTTCAGTGTATCTAGTTTTGTTTCAAAATGCTTACTATTATACCCTGCCTACATCACTAATTTTGTATCTTTATCCTGAACCCTTAACTCTCTCCTCAACAGCATTAATCAGCAGCGAAGGATCGAATTTATCAAAACGGAAATATCACCCCCCCCCCCCCCACCCTATTTATCCATAAACGTTATAAAAGGTATTACAAATTTATCTTAGTGCCGTAGGGTAGCCCCCCCCCCCCCCCCCATCCCCTTCCCATATATTAAACCCTTATAATGTAACCTGGGGGGGGGCTATTTTATATTAAATAACATATATTCATATATATATTGCCTATATAAATTTTGTTTTTATGGCCATAGATCCCCTCAACATATCCACATAGTGTCCCCCCATCAGGCTTCGAAATGAGAGGGGGGGGGAGGGTGTACTACGACTAGGTCTAAATGGAAACGTCCATAATATGATATGAGTGCTAGCTCTTACGAGCCTATCTAAAAACTGTGAACTGATTCAGTTAAGTATCTCCCTGTTATTTAACCTTTTTTTTTATTTGCATAAGCAACAAGTAGAACATTATTGTTCGCCACTAGGTTCATCAGTTTTATTTGTGTCATAGGTTTATTATTTAACAGAGTGTAGCGGCTGAAGCGATACTATACCTGCCTACGTGCATAGCATAGCGCCCTCTGCATTGGATAGGCTAGCTCCCTTCGCTACTGAATAGCATCGAATCTTACCCGCGATAGTCATCAAACTATTCCTAGCTACTACTGAGCCTCCGTCACCTCAAGAGTTTCGTTCCCATTCCCTCTATCAGGTGATCCCGAGTTCCTTCATCTTCACGCAAGTGTGAGTAGAGTATCTCTTCCACACACTGAACTACTTAGGTGTCCCCCTGCATTGTGACTATTACTTACAATCCACCCATCTGAGTGAGAGAACAGAGATGACACAACACAATTCTTCTCCGCCGGAGATGGGTCCGTCGTCATACAAGCTTATTCTAAGCGACGTTCGGAACTTATACCGATGTTGCAGGTTGAAAGGGATTCGTTAGCCTCACCATATAGCCCTTAGTTACTCGCCGACATTCTTTCAGACAGCTTTTCAAGCATGCTATTGTCACCCCACCCAGTTGGCCTGGAATGGCTAAGCTTGATGCATTACAGTTACTCATTAATGAATCCCTCACTATAACTGGCTCCGATAACCACTCTCCTTGAGGTAGGATGGTAGCCCGAAACAGCGAGAAGATGAGTTAAACGGCGCACTATTGTAAAGTTGATTATCCCCATGAAGAATTCCTACTCCAGGTGCACTAAGTTCTAGTCTAATTAGTACTGACATACCTGTCCCTAGTAGTGCTGAAAATAGACCAAATACAAAATAAAGAATTGAAATATCCTTAGCATTTGTACTATACAGTCACCTTATAATTTTAACCTCTTCACTTTTATCATTACATCCCTTTCTTCTTCATATTACGTCATGAAGCATATGATGGATGTTATATCCTATCTTCCCTCATTGAATTCTTCATTTATTCTTAAACTCCTTTTCTTAAATTAAACAAAGCAAACATTATCTCATCCTTTATCCCATCATCTTATGACATTCATAATCCCCCCCCTTCATCCCACCTAATGCATCGAATGCATCTATTTTTTTTTTATCTTTCTTTTTATACTTCTACTACTGACCTATCAAAAGTTTGTCTTAAGGCTGGATACGTATCTTATCAGCTTATGACCCCCCCCCTTTTTTATATATATCCCTATATTCTTTATAACTTTACAGAGCTCTGGCTACGATTTATTAAAAATAAAAACGGGGGGAAAGGTTTCCCCCCCCGGGGGTATTGGTAGTCGTATCCCCGCACGCACAAATATAACTAATACTCTACAATTCACCTTTTCCTGTCATATCTATAACCATGCCCCCCCCCCCCTTTTTTATGTTATTTTTTTTATATTCTAACTCTTATTCATCTTTCCTCCCATTATTATATTTTAATTATAATATATAACTCTATTATCTATTACCGGATTATACATTATTATCTTATATCCTATCTCTCGAATACTTTACGTCCTTTTTTTGTCCTCAAAACATTTCTTAAACATCAACTTAAGGTTTGTCCACTTTACTTTTATCCTCTTTCACTCTAGTCCCTTTTTACTTTTATTTTAGTCCACTTCACTTTACATTCGCTTATTTTTTTTATCAACATTTACTGACAGAGAGAAGATTTAAATTATCATTTTATTTTACTTTACTGTACTGGTCTGATCATCACTCTTCACGAAACTGAATTTTACTTAAATTTACTTACCTGACCCCCTTTACATACATCTTATATTATTACCCTCCTATCTGAATATGCCCTTTATTGTTATAATTGGGTTGGTTATTAACCCTGGCTTAGTATTAAAGGTTTGTCAACGCGATCTGGTCATCGATATATTCTCATCGTGCTGTCACCTTCACTCTATACTTTTAGGCTATTAGGCTTTATGACTCTCTGCACCCCCCCCTCTCTCGTTATTACACACACCTCATTCCCCCCCCCCCACGCAGCAATGTTCTACTGAATCGCGCTCGTAGTTAGCTGTAACTACATACCCCCCCTTTTATAAAAAACCCCCTTAGAATAGCATGTACTCATCACATACATCTCTCTCAACAAAATAAAATTCAACTTAAATAAACAAAAGGAAACAAAACTGGATATTATCAAGGCCATATATGGCCTATTTGTTTGTACCCATACTATCAACATACCTAATATTACAACATATTGTTCAAATGTAAATACAACCTGTGTAACATATAAATTATAAGATAGTATCTTATAATCCTTTAATAAAGGATAAACCCCCCCCCTTCTCTCTCTATTTATAGTTTTAAATAAAAGAAAGAGCTGCTTGGCTTATTTTTATACTACTATGAGTGTATGTGAGAGTAGCTTACATCTCCTCGTTACATAACAGTAACAGGGTGGTTTATCCATTCTTTAAATAAAATATTTTTATTTGTTTTTCAAGTTTAAGCTTTTTTTATTATAAAAACATGATATATCATTATCTGATGGCCCCCCCACCTATATAAGCTAAAACTATAGTTTAGAAGGGGTTGGCCATTTTATTTATATCTATTATAAGCATGAGTAGAGTCGAACTAGCTATCCCACCATTATCAATAGTGTGTTCTTACCGTTGAACTACATGCTTTTTTATCCTGATTTTTTATATGAAAAAAAACAGGAGCCTATACCGGCTCTATTTAACCCCCCGTATAGGCACTATCTTCTCGCCAACCTCTCACCTCCTAATATCATCTTCTCGCTACTTATTAAAGGGTTACCTTACATAACATGTTACTACGTTTTATTACTTGTTATTACCTTGTTTTACAACACCTGATATTACCTGATATCACATCACCCTTTATGATGTCTTGTCTATATAGAGTCTTATCTCCTCCTATATATATATAAAATATACAACATCTTTCTTTACATAGGCTATCTTTACTTTATCAGCCGACAACCTGGCACCTCTTATTCCTATCATACTCAACATTACCTAGACCTTTAGCTATCATTCCTTCAGGATGCATATACCATCATCCTCATCTCTGCATATTATCTTTATCATCTCAACTCTTATCATATAATTTATCTATCTCTCTCATTCTTCACTTGGCTAAACTATCCCCCCTTCCACGACACGAACCTTTTTTTTATTTACGTAGAAGAGGTAAAAAAAGGTCTTAAGGTGTTGTTACCAGTGTGTACTAATGGTGCTTGCTATTTATAGTGGCAGGGTTTACTTTCTTTATGTTATAAACATAAACATAACTGATAATAAAATTATATTTTACTCTTTAACATATTATTACACATTTTTACATTAAATTACATCCATATTATCCTTATAACATAACCCTCTTACATCCACTTACATTACATGAATCATCATTATCTTACCTTGAGTTACATTATATGTAAGGTAATGACTTCATATAAAATATTATTCATCTTACATTACATTTTATTATTAATAATACCCACCCTATCTTATAGGGGCAGCCCCAGCAAATATGGGCTTTTGCTATATACCCATGGCTATAGTCACCTGCTGCCACATAATTACAAAACCCACACTATCATTACACTATTATTCTTTACTTCAAAACATGTCACATTCGCCAGCATTCCCTTACTTCATCATATTGAGCTGGATTTATTAAAAGCATATCATATCACGTGATACCAAAAGATAAGGTTATCTTCTTATTTTACATTTTTATTTACATTTACATTCCTATTTACATTTACACTTATATCTATCATTACATGACGGGTTGTTATATAGATGTTATACCATTTAACTCTGCTTAATATCCTTTTATAGGATGGATTATAATAGGATAGAATCTTCTATCTATCTACCTATCTTGTATATTCTTTCTTTCTATATATTTTATTACACCCCTATAACATATATACGATATTATATTATCATGTCTTTTTTATTTTTAATTACTTACTCACACACGAGCTAGTGTTAATGTTAAGGAGCATTTAGGGTGTTACCCCCCCCCCCCCCCCCCACCTTGATAGATGATATAAAATCTGAATTGGATTGATCACATTTTATCTGATCTTATCTTTATAGGTTTTATTGAGTGTTTTATTTAACCAAAACCCCCCACCCGTATGATTTTAATGGGTTAATTATTAACAAAAAAAAATAATGATTTTATTCCTACAATGTACATGTACATACATACATTATAATAATATATATATATAATAGCATTGTATAAGCAAAATATAAGCATTATATTAGCATAATCCTAGCATTGCATTATATAGGCTATATATATATATATATATATGCATTATATAGTAATTATATAAGTGTTTAAGGGGGATATATAAAGGGTTATCATTCAAGCTCACTTTCCAGTAAGCTTACTCTGTGACAACTTCGATTATTCTATCAGTATGAAACTGATTATTAAGTTCATTCTCTCCCTCCCCCTCTATCTTTATCACTCATTCTTTATTTCAATATCGTAGATATAAATAAGGATGAGGATTTTTGAGGAGAAGAAAGTTATTATTTAAATCCATGAATGTCAACATAATAATTTCATTTCGACCTCAAGAATAATAGTGATGGGCGATTAGTGCACTAAGTATTAAAAATTCACCGTTACATAGTTATAAACGATTACTGAACACTCCTACTTCAATGATTCGAGTTACAGAATCATATTCGTCACATATGTAATTTAAGTCATTACGTGAATAGACTTTGTCTACATAATTGTGTCACACTGATAGCCTTAAGCATAAGGGTCATAAGGATCTGTTTTTATTCTATTTGTATGCCTATTAAGCACACATACATATTATATATATGTTATATATAATATAAGAAGGTCGTCCGTTCAAGGTATATACCTAACATCTTACGATACGGACTTAAAACGACTATGTAACACCTGTATTAGATTATATACCTGCATGATGATATAATAATATCATCACATTTTATCACGATCCACACTTTGCGGTTTGTCGCGTTGTGATTTATATTATACTTTTATACATTTATACTCTCTATATTCAAGCTTAAGTAAGATTCATCGGGGGTTATCGAATTAAATAGCATGACCCGAAGTTCGATCTACTAGGCCGCCTAGCTCTTTGTCTTTCGTTCTTTCGAATTTACTTAACATGCGGATCATTTAAGCGTTAGCTTCTTAAAGCCTATCTTTTACCCACATCCGACTTTAATCATGATCATCGTTGACGGAGTAGACTACCAGGGTTTCTAATCCTGTTCGCGCTCTACTCTCTCATCCCTCAGTGTCATATTATTATAGTAAGACGCTTTCGCTATGCACTACGTACAAGATCATAAGATTTAGTCCCTACTTTGTACATGGTTCCTACTCCCTTTAATATCTAGTCGTATATGAACAAAACCTCATATGAGATCATACGAATCCACCTACAGATCCTTTACGCACATTATATGACTGAACGTTCGCTGTAGTCGTTTAACCGCGTAGCTGGCACGAACTTTATACACAACTATTCCCTAACTGAACTTCTTTTGTATCCAGTTACTTTACAGAATTACTTTATTTTATCATCCTGCTCTATTTCACATGATCACTCCCTATTTTGTATTGTTTATTTACCTCCTACTCTCTAACTCTCGTCAGTTGAAGCATTTCTTTTTATACTGTTCCGTACTTCAGAACTTTACTTCACTTCACTGTTTTTAAAAATGTTACCAGCTCTAAGTTCTAAAAACACTTACAAAATATTTTAAGCATTGTCAATTATTCCCCACTGCTGAATAACATAGTTATTTTAGTCTATCTCAAAACTAAGGTGATCTTTAGACTCTCATCTTTGACTACGCCTAATCAATATTCTCATCCATCTTCTCATATCATGAACTTACCATCATCCCTATCATACATTATTCTATGCTGAAATTCTTTATCTTTCTCTGCAAATTAAATTATTCAGGCCTGCATGCTTATAATTTATTCATTTTATGATCGATTTACCTTCTAACCCCCCCCATCCCACACGTCCTATGCGTGGGACCCAGGGTTATGAAAATGAATTCTATATTAGTAAGCTCTTACCTTACTGTTTAGACGAATAGAACTCATCCTAAATATTTTTTTTAGGCTAGATATCCTACTTTACTCACCCGTTCACAACTTTATCCACCTTCTTACCTAGCACTTAGTGCTATCTTTAAAGATATTTAAGTCATTCGCATGTGTTAATATGAATAGATAACGTTACAGTCTGGCCAGAGCTAAACCAGTTTTTTTAGATTTTATTTTTTTTTATCTTGTTGATTATTCTAACCCTCTTCACAAATACCCCCCCCCTTACTCATATCTCACCCCCCCCCCTCCCCATAACCTGCCTGCTGCATATCTCACCCATGTATTCCCCCCCCATACTCATCTCATATATTTAGCGGCATTTTATATATCTTGGTGTAATAGCCTTAGTCTATAAATAATATATATACTCTTATATCCATGTATTTATCTTACTGATATTTTTATATACTTAAGTATATGGTTGAATAATCATTTAAAGTATAGTATCGCTAGTACATCTTCTTCTATGCTTCTTTATTTTTTAAGATCCTCACCACACCCTCCTCTCTAAACCATTTTATTTTTAAGCACATTATATTATCTCTTTGGTCATTATCAAAAGGTGGGAGGGAGGTGTTACACGCACAAAGTATATCATCCTCCCCCCCCCCCTTACTACACTATGCAACAAACACACATGTTTGTGTGTGTTGAGAGATTCGGCTGGATAGATTCTTGGATTCTATTAGAAAATAATATTCCTATAATAAAATTATAATATAGAGAGGTCCTATCTAAATCTAATAACACGGGGGGGGGGATCATTTTACGAAACGCATTATAATAATATTATTACCTATTTTCCTAAATATATTATATATTATATATATATAACAACTTACCCCTCTTCCACGAACATTTTTTTATGTAGAAAAGATAAAAATGTCTGCTGGTGTCGAAATATGAAAAAACCTATACTAATACTCTTTTCTACTTTACTCCTTGCGCTACATGTACTATCTGCTGCTGCTGATATCCCTCAAATTTAGATATTCTCTCTTTTTTTTATGTGCTGTGCATTTTTATTTTTTTTATCTATCACTATCTCGTCCTTTTACATGCCCTGGGTATTATTTTTTTCAACAAAAAAATATATATACCCACCCAGGGATATATTACATATTATCTGCTTAAGCATTCAACTTAGATATTCTATCTCTTTTTTTTATATTCATAAAATTTAAGCGCATAATGCGCTTAAATTTACATATATAAATAAATGTTGTGCTACACACATATAATATAATATATAATATATATATATATATATTTTTTTAACCCTTCTTTTCTTTTCTTCATGCTGCCCGAGGGCTGCGCTTATATCTAATATCGATCTCCGCGCTCTGCTTGGATTAAATTTTATTTCGCTGCTGTGAAGCTCCATCCTCTTGCATAAGCTTAAGCACCTCCATATCTATATGATATACATAAGATAAAATCTTACTTGCTGCATCACTTTAAAATTTATGCCTGCATATATAATGCGGCTTATATACTATATATATTGATATATATCTCTTTTTATTAAAAGATAAGATTCATATGACCCCCCTCCCACGCCTATTACATGTGGAAGGAGAGATGATAACGCATTGCATTATCTTAGTTTTTTACATTGGCCATTTACCACCCCCCCCCACCTATCACCCACTGAACACACACTTATTTCCCGTCAGGTTAACCCTTCTCTATATATATAATCATATCATAATATGATTTTTTATATAAAAATATATATATATATTATATATAATTATATATTAATTAATATATAGAATATTATTTATATATATATATATTCTACATATTATATATGATTATATCTATCTATTATATAGAGACCATCTATATATTCGAAGGCTTTTTAGGTTAAAAACGATTTAATTTCATGATTAAATCATAATTAACTTACTATATAACAATGAGTAGGCCAGCTGGACAATAATGCAGTATTGTATAGTTCGTACCTATTTTTATAAAAAGCAAAGCGTGTGTAGATCACATAATTTTATTATTATTTTTTATTTTATAAATAAATAAACGTCACACTTTACAAAGAGCACTACCATCCATCCTATTTATTATCCTACCCTCTCGAGGGTCTTGTTTTGTCTTGTTTAAGACAAGAGATGAACTTTATATTCGGGACAGAGATGAAGATCTCCACATACACCTGATGCCGGAGGTTTGGATATAGAGGGTTATTTTATTGACATGATCTATTACATTTTAGCATTCCTATTATCCATCAAGTGATGGTGAAAAGGGTTATTTTATGTCTATGACTATCAAGAACTACACTCGAGAGTGTACGATAAGCACATCCACATCACTGTTATTATTTTATATAATTTACGCGAAACACTAGTATTAAGAGTATAGGTATTAAAGCGTTATATATTCTATATAGAATACTACACCCACACTATTTTATATAAGCGCATACATTTCTCTCTTCCTATTCTTTTTTCAGATACAACTCTTAAGATCTAATCCTATAACCCTCTCCCTCCCCCCCCCTCTCAAAACCATCCATATCACCATTACATTTTTTTTATCTCTCTATTCTATTAGCTAGAATATATATTTATTATATTCAATAAAATGAGTGAGGGCGTAACTAATACGTAGTCATGGATATTTTCACTACAGTACGTTATACTTATACTTACTAGCATTACTTGCTACGTAGGTACTACTCACCTCATACTTATACGCCTAGTTTTGCTTATATGCGTATAGTACAACACAATCACTAACATATAGGCCATAGATATGTATATCTAGCAAACTCAAAAGGGGGGGGATGGCAATAGCCCTATATTTTGATTGGATCGGAGGGGATGTTATTTTATTTACGGCTGCAAGGGAGGTATAGGTATGACTACCCCCCCCTTTCATTTTATGAAATTTAATAAAATTTTATTTCATGGAATGAAATGGAATAGGATCTTATTTTATTTCATTAAATATCATTTCATTGAATATCATTATATTGAATATCCTTTCATTTAGAATCTTTATGAGGTAGGTGAATGCGGATTGTGTTAATGCATTAAAACACCTATAAATATTATATATATTTATAAGTTAATTTAGTTTAAAGTAGGCTATATTAAAAAATATAGGAATACGTTCCACCTGTGATGGTTACTGAAATGGAATAACTACCCAGTCCATAAATACTATTTGATGTTCTTGAGGAACTAGACCTTATATTCTTACTACATTGCACCGGGTTTTCGAAAATACCCACACCACGTTTTGTATGTGGCAGGAAGGCGTAGTTTTGTGATATTGAAGTACGGGAAGGTATAAAACTATGTGAACCAACTATGACCGTTTGTACTGTTTTACGAGGTTTAATCGGCTCTGTTTGAATTCGTCCTTTAAGTGTAAAAGTACCACCTGTAATAAAAGATTTATTCACACTACTGACGGCAGACATATACTTTACCTTATTAAACATCTTTTTTTTAGATGTCTGTATGGTAGCTATAAACCTACTTGAAACAAAAGGATTCGCCGCATTACTTACTGATTCCTGCTTTATAAATGGCAGCACCTTCGGTGATGGCTTATAATGTCTATAAATATATTTTACAATTTGAAAAAAAGTTCTCACCTTTGTATTAACTGATATATATGCGGATATCACCTTGGACTCCATAACTGGTGAATATATATGAGTCAGGTTGAACCTTGTATTGGCCCTCCATACATTGAACTCTATCATCTTATTTACTTCTTCAAAACCTCTGGATATAATTCCTATATTTCGAGATACATATATGGATTCTATTCTATTCGGGCTATAATAATTCACTATAACCATATCCTTACTTTGAATTCTCTTCCTCTTCATCCCACTTAGTATAACTATAAAATGTGATGAAAAGGACTCTATAAGAGTACTTATATTTCTATCTGTTGAATAAGTTAGGGTCGTTAAATATCTTGTCATCCTCACTTTATCATTCAGCTATTCTGACACTTTCACCTGTTCTGACTATTTATATACTTCATCTCTACTTCACTAATACTCATTCTCTTTACGCTATTTTATCGAACCCATCCCCCCCACACACTTTATGTGTATGTGTCATACTAAAATTAACTAATATCTATATGTGTATTAGTTTATTAAGAAGTTAGTGAGTTGGTGTGTTAGTATGTTTGGGTTGGTTCGTGTGTTTGTGTGTTTGTTAGTTTGTGTTTTAGTTATTTTGTGGAGGGGGGAGGTGAGTCTCACAAACCAAACCAGATCGTATCGTCGCTCTCTAAGTGTTTACTCTTCGAACCCACGTCATGACTGGTGTATGTGAGTTCCTTCCTCAGTTTATTTTATCCGTAGGTTACCCTAACTTCTCATCCCTATAACATGCTTCGCAGCTATATCCCCCCCATATGGGGGGGGTTTTATAATGAAAAAAAGCGTATTTTTTATTTCTACCTTCATTCTTCTTATTTTTATAAAAATTCACCTAACCCCCCCTTTTCTGTTCATCCCACATGTCCTATGCGTGGGGTCCCTGGGTGAAGTGTCATGAATCTTTACATTTATTTATTATTATCGTACTATACCCCACCCCCCCTTATTTACTAGCACACCCCCCCCTCATTTACATTTATTTTTAAATAATATATATATAATACTATATATACCCATAAAGAATGGGTATATACAGGGCATATTCATAAGAACCATTTTATTTACGAATAGTAGAGAGGGGGAGGGGGGGGGAGGTATATAAATATTCATATGAATGTTCATAAGAACCATTTTATTTACGAATAGTAGAGAGGGGTGCAGTGCATCTCATCCCCTCCTCGTATACATATCCCTTGTTCATAAGAACATTTTTATTTACGAATAGTAGTGGGAGTACATCTATTGGTATAGATATCCCCTGTTCATAAGAACATTTTTATTTATGAATAGTAGAGGAGTATATACACTGCATGTTCATAAGAACAATTTTATTTACGAATATAAGTAATATTAGGTGTATTCCTATAGAATCCTCTCCTAAATCTATTTACAAAATAGGATGAATATTTTTTATTCTTCTCCTATGCTCTTTAATTCTACTATCATTGCATCATCCGTATCAACAACTATTATGAGTCTAGGTCTTTATATAGACTGCTTATTAACCATTCTCGTTCAATCTCTACTAATAGAGAATTCCAGAAACTCTAATGTATCTCTTCTTAATCAAAGAAAGAAAACTAAAACTCGATCACTTTCTCTATCTCAAACTAAATCACTTTCTCTCTTTAAATCTGAATATTTACGTCTGAGTAAACTAAGGAAATGATTTGCGGGGTATACTGTTATAGGTTCGACTGTTTTCACTGCCGTTGATGATGTTATTTCCATAGTTCGGGGTGTTTTTTTTATTATAAACAGTCTTTATGTTATAAATAAATACTAAAAAGTATTGACTTCGATGTTCCTAAATGTATAACACGTGCACACAATGTTAATAATTATGACTTCGAAGCGTTTATTTCAATTTGTAAGATAACAGTTACTTTCTATATATTATATATATACATAGTAGTTAAACATATTATGGATATCTTATGGGTTGATAGTTCTACTGTGAACATGAATATCGAAGTCTAACTACAGGAAAAAAAAATACTTATTTTTTTTATGTTTATTAGGATTATATTTAAAAACAGGCTAATTTTATTTTTATTTAAATAAAACCAAAATTATAGGGTAATGTTTATAATGTTCTTTTCTCGTATAGTCCATATAACATCCATGAGAGTATGGGGGGATATTATCAAATTCCACAATAAAGAGGAATAGAATATTATTATAAAATATATCTATAAAGATAATATATAAGGATCAATTTTAAATAGTTTATATGACCGTTGAAAAGAAAATGGTGTTCAAGTATATGTATATAGTGTTAGAGTATATAAAGATAAGAATGAAATTATATGCTGACGTGATCATATTTTTTGTATATAGGTTATATACTATATCTAATAAATATTTTTCAATGAATCAAAGATCATAGCATTCAATAGTACTTATAAGTTTAGTAAACTTAAAAAGATTAAATCTAAATACGTAATAAACAATAAAATTGGAGCTATTGATATTGAGTGTTATCATTTATTGATAAATAGTATTTTATATTAATTATTATTAATTTCATAAATATGAATTTAAGCATCACCTCCCCCCCCCCTTTTCAATTCCTCCCACATATTTATGGGTTTTAGTGGTATAATATCTATATTATACAATGACATAATATATATATATATATATATACTTATTATAACTTTATTATATACTCTCTCGTTTATTTAGTAAAAATAAATATTGAACCATTCCTCATACAATAAAAAGTGCAATAACACACACATCCTATTCTCTTTTTATTAATCTACTATAAGGTACACTTAACAAGTTATTTCAGCACTATCTACTATTCTTACTCAATCTATTTAAACTCAACTTCACCCATCTTAACTCTCCTTTTTGACCTCAACCGATGGGTATGACATTACCCCCCTTCCACTATCCGTGTCATATGCTACATAAAAATGTATTAATTATTGAGTGAACGTGACGTTATTTTTTAACTATTCTATTTATAATGTGTAAGTTAGTTAATCTTTTTTATTATATATAAAATATTATATTTTATTTTATATAAATGGATAAAAATAATATTATTTTTTGAGCGTTGCGCTTTTTTTTTCACATTTAAAATCGATGGACTATCTAATATTTCATCTTACAGCCCCCTCACCCCCCCTAAAAAAGGGGGGGTATATTAATATAAATGAAAGGTATAGTTCATTGCATATAGATGCAACCCTTACCCTCAAATTATGGATTATCCATATTACTATTCTGTTAAAATGTACGATACAAGTATATTATAATAATAGGTTTAGTTAACATTCCTTTTTTTTTATACTCCCCACCCCCCATCCCTTCATCACCCTACCCCACCCACTATCCATTCTTTAATATAACTTTACGCTCGATACTTTACACCCAGGTCTACACTACCTATCAATATATATTACCATTATATATCGTAACTCTCGCTAGTGATATAATTATATATATTAGTTTGCATAAATATTTATAGGGGGGTATTTAAAAAAGCCAAAGCTGGGCTTTTTTATGTTATGTTAAGTAAGGTAAGGTAAGGTTATGTGACGGATAATGTTGAATTAGGTAGTGTAAGGTTAGGTAATATAATGTTATGTTATTTCATGTTATGTAATGTCATGTGATTTCATGTTATGTGACGGTTAAATTATGTAATATAAGGTAAAGTAAACATTGTTATTAGGTTTATATAAAATAAAAAGATTCAAATATCCTCAACCTCTCGATTTTTATTTTCTTGAGAATGTGTTTAATCCCTGCGGATTTTTTTTATTAAAGCCAGGCAAGGCAGGTGGGTGGGGGGGGGCGCCCCACACACACATATCTACGTATGTTGGATACCCTATATGGGTATAGCATGAAGAATCTATTTTTATAGTTATTCATAGATATACCCTAAAATGACGATAAATACATATCACACACATATATGTCTAATCTAGTCTAGTCTTATCGATACATCTATACCTTTCTAAAGACAAACTATCACTAAAAACAAATGTTGACTAATTATTAATATAATAGTTAAGGAATACCATACCAGACCATACCATACCAGACCATACCATACCGAATTAAACCTAAGCTAGAGATGTGTAGTGTGGTGTAGAGTAGTGTGATATGTACTAACTAATATCCTTTTTATATATTCTCTCCAAATAGATTGGCGATGGCTGGGCTTCATACGGGATTTATTATATACTTTAAAACACACGAAAAAACAGACATACTTAAAAAATTAAGTCACTTAGTGAGTGACTTATTATATCGGCGGCGGGATGCCTGCTTATAAAAACAATAACGTATTTATCATACTAACCCCTCTTTATTTACAGCTAAATATGACGTATAAAAGCAGGCTGGAAGGCAGGCAGGCGCATCTGTTTTTTTTATATAAAAAAAAAAAGTTGTTATAGCTTTTATAAACTTTTTGTATAACATATCTCACATATTAATAAACTCTATATAAGCTCATATCGGCTCAGCTCAGCAGCATTAAACAAAATATATTATTATATTAATAAGATTAATTCAATTTATCTGTAATGTTAGGTTTATAGTCAATGAGTGTAGTGGGTATATATTATACTATATATAGTATAATTAGTATTACGTATGAGGAGTAGAAAGAGGAAGGTGATGTATTATTTATAAATAAAAATATATATTTTTTTTTGATAAGGTAAGGATGAGTTATTTTTACTCATCTGACCACTGAAAGTGAGTCGAATCTTTTTTATATCGATGTTAATGATATTGGAGTTTTAAAGTCAACTCATCTCTACGCTTACCCTCTTTTCTACTTTTTATTTACGTCAGCATTACGTGGAAGTACTAAGGATTTAGGCATCGTCAGCGCATTTTTTCAGTCACGCCCACTTAACTTTACAAACGCATATGTGATCTATATCCCACTGTGGTGTCATCTTATCACATAGTTTTTAGTATATATTTACAGTATTATATTAGCCATAATAATGTATACCTAATATGGCTAGCTTATATTGGAGATATACAGCTAGGGTTCATTCATATTATTACTCAACTCCTTATAAATAAAATAACGTATGCTTTTTTATACAATATAATTATGTAGAGTTGAACTACAATGCACTCACACGTGTTACGGGTCTCGGGTTTTGATAATATGTAAAAAAGCTTACGATAACTGCGATAATTTAGCACGTGCTGCAGGTCTTCCTGCTTAGTTCTATTCTAGAATAGAGTTGTACATCGCTCTAGTGTGCAAAGTCCTAACTGTTATCTATTACCGTACTGAAATCCGCGGACTTGACCTTGACCACCTATAAGGTATCGCGCAGGCTTAATTATCATACCATTCCTATTACTAAAACAAAAGGGAATGGCTTTAACTGTCAAAAAGGTTCAAACTTCAACAATAAACCATCCTACATTTTTTTATTTTATATTAGGCTCAATAACCTGTCCACCCGGGCCCAGGTTTTCCCCCCCCCGGGGGGGGGTTTTATTCATCTTCATTTTAATCTGGCTTAAAAAGATTATTGTGTCTTTTATCTACTCCATTATATATATCTTTTTCTAAATCTTTATTATATTTATTTTGGAAATATATATTAAGCCTATCTTTAGCACATATGCCATTTTTCATCTGTATGAAATGATGTTTTATATCAAAAGCCTTTTTTAGGTTCTTAATTAGGATTCAGATTACACAAACTTTATTATAAAAATATTGTCATAATTACCATCGAATTATCAGCACTGTTAGTTAGCAAATACTATTGAATCTATCAGATCTATCACAGCATTATAAACAAACTATTACCTTTTTTATTCTTAATTATATCCCCTAACCCCTCTCTCCTCTCTACTCATTCTCTCTCTAACAACAGCGATAAATTGTTATGATGCATGGCATTGCATAGAGAAAGGAAAAATTGTATTTTATAAAAAAAAATGAAGACCTATCCCTATCCCTATTCATATCCCTATCCCTATCCCTATCCCTATCCCTATCCTAAAGTTGTCTTGTTAAACAGGTTCACATAAATATGTGATGTTGCACAGCCCACGGAAACAAAAAGGAAAAAGATAACTAAACATATGCTTTAAAAAAGCTACTTGGCTCAGTAGTAACACCTTTTTATCTGTCTGTCTTACATTTACCTGTGGTATGGGTCTGGTTATGAAATGTTAGGTGAGGGTTATGTAGGTTACCCTTACCCTGTGTGAGTACCTGTCATTTAGTATTATACTTATTACTACTCTTACGGCCTTTTTATATATTTGTTATATTGCATTCTCTCAAACTAGGTAAGTAGTCTCTTTTTTAGTTTTTTTACTTTATACCTAGTCCTGAAGGAATTCAACATTACCCCCCCCCATTAGTATTTTAGGTTTATTTATATCCTCATCATTTTTATGAATCCTATTTTTATTCCCTTATTCATTCCCTCTTCACGTTAGTATCCCTGGAGAAATGTAAAGAATTGAATTATACAAATAATATGTAATTATAATATTTATTTTTTGTCATTATTTATTTGCTTATATACATTAGGTTTGTTTATGAAAAGTTATGTTGATGGATTTATATGCACTCCCCCCCCCCCCCCCCCTTGATTCTATTTCTATTAAGAATAGGTGTTTTAATATAACTGCTGGCTGCTACTTTAGGAACTAGTACTCTGAACTCTATTTTATATAGTGCAGTATAGGCCTACTAATATTCATAATGTTCACCCCCTGTATACATTAGTACTATTATATATAATATATAATATAATAATACACCCATTCATAAGTATAATGACTCCCTCTAATTCTTGAAACTTATTTGACTTACATCGCTAGTTAAATGAGTAGTGAATTAAACATAGCTACTACACTTTTTATTTGAATGAATCTGACTCTTGCATTAACTTTATTTTACTTATAAGGATTTTACATAAAATGTAAGATGGTTGTTGACTGGCTATACATTCTTATCGTCGTCTATATATATTATATATAATTTCAAGACATCATATTATGTCTTATCCTTTATCTGATTTAATCAACCTAACCTTTCTGCTCATATTATTATATGCCTATATAGGCACCCTCCATTATATTATATAACGTAAGCTCTGATTCCCCTTTATATAAATGCTATTATAAGGATGATTAGGTTTACTTGAAAAAGAATGAATTAACATAATAAGACACTCAACTCCTATCCACACTCAGTGCGCCCCTATGACATAAAAGGATAAGCTGAAAAATAAAAAATATCATTATTTCTTGAACTTTTACCCTCAGAATCTGGAGATATATTTTAATATATAGACAAGGTTGTTGTGGTATTACTATTTTTAGTGCTAGACTGAGTTTTACTTCGCTTATCTTGTCACGTCTTAGTGTGTGGCTGCTTTATAGAGTACCCCCCCCCCTATTAATCAACCCTTTATAAAGCTTAAAACATGCTTATTTATATAAACTTTGTTTGGCTTAAACGGGTTTTTATTGTATCAGCACGTAGCTGAGCATTTTTAGTCTATCTGTATAATACCTATTATTTTATATTATTTTTTGGTTCATTAAATAGCTTCCCTTTACTCTACAGCATAAAAATTATTTAGACTTAGTCAAGATGGAACTGAACCCCACACCCTATTCATGATGGAACTGTACCCCACTCCCTATTCAAGATGGAATGAGAATGAGGGTGTTATTCATAAATGAAAATACCACCCCCCCCCCTTTTTAACCCCCCCATCACCTTGCAAATTATTTTTTCTATTAACTATCTTATAGTTAGTAATTTTATATATAAAAAGAGAGAGTTTTTTTATTAATAAATAAAATTATTTACCTTACTGTAATTTAGGAGATGTTCTGTTGTATTAACGTTATCACTCTTAATATCCCTTAGAGTCTTTTAGGGTTACCTACTAGCACCCTTTATAAAGTGTTGTAGCCATATG
>JASXTE010000605.1:0-34327 GCA_030280995.1 Hemileia vastatrix
TCATGTTGAATAATATTTCATCTATTTTGACAGATCTTGTCAAAAGATTCAGTGACTGTGGCTGTGGATGCTGTTGTATATTATCGAATTAGCAACGCGACCATCGCCGTATCAAATGTAGAAGACTACGGTCGTTCAACTCGACTTTTGGCTGCCACTACCTTGAGAAATGTTCTTGGTACTAAAAATCTATCTGAAATACTCTGTGAAAGAGAAACAATCAGCCACACTATGCAAGCTAACCTGGATGAAGGTGAGTTTCGTCAACCATTATTATGACTGTTAATAACTGTAAATCATATTGGATGTTGTTCCTTTTTCTTTCATCCAATGACCTCATGAGTTTATGAGTG
This sequence comes from Hemileia vastatrix, assembly GCA_030280995.1. NCBI lineage: Eukaryota > Fungi > Basidiomycota > Pucciniomycetes > Pucciniales > Zaghouaniaceae > Hemileia > Hemileia vastatrix. The sequence continues at coordinate 354 of JASXTE010000605.1, forward strand.
TATATGAGTGTATATGAGTGTATATGAGTTCATGAGTGACCTGTATCGACTTGGAAGCACGAAAAAGTTCTTTGCCAAGGCGTTTGCAATTTTCACTCTGACTTGTGTGTGAGACAAAGGCTCACTCAGTCACACTTTTATTGCCCCCTTAAAAGTGCTTACTCGATAAATATTAGAAGAATCTTCTAAAATATTACTCATCTCAATCGTCTCGCAAATGTTCTCGATGTTGGTCATTTATCTTACAGTAAAATACTTTTAACTTGACATTATTTTTTCAATGGTCTTTCATGGCTCTATGAATTGTACGATTTCGCAACTTTTGATAATCTTTTTATCTTTTTATCTTTTTATATGGTATCATGTAATGTTGAACAAACTTCATAAATATGCAATACGAATCCAATTGACTGGTGAATCTCTTTTGAAAAAACAGCCACAGGTGAGTAAATAGATCATCATTTGATGAATTTAATTTTATCTTACTGTGTATAATAGAAAATTGTTCTAACATGTTTCTCAAAGTGAATCTTTACAAAGTTCTTCTTCTTTGCCAATGAAAGCAAAAAAGTAAATTGTTTGCCAAAGGGCGATGGACTTGTAAACTCGAGCAAACAACAACTCATTACAAAAGAGTTAAACACGACGATCTTTAGACCATCTTGTGTACAACTTCTTACATTAGAGTATAAAGCAGAGAAAGAGAGTTGGAAAATAAGTAATACAATTTCTCTCTGATTGGTACTACATTGTGTCCTTTGTTTGTGCCTAAATTTCAGATGCATGGGGAGTTCAAGTGGAACGAGTGGAAATGAAAGATGTGAGACTACCAATTCAATTGCAAAGGGCTATGGCTGCTGAAGCCGAAGCTGCCAGGTAAGTTGAAAGTTGAAAAGTTTTTCCAGAAGAAAAGAATACATGATTAACCTTTGAGTAAAATTTACATTTTATAATACAGAGAAGCTCGGGCAAAAGTTATCGCTGCTGAAGGAGAGCAAAAGTCTGCTGAAGCATTGAAACAGGCCAGTGAAATTATAATGGCATCTCCAGCCGCTATTCAACTGCGGTATCTTCAAACTTTGCAGTCAATTTCTGCTGAAAAAAATTCAACTATTATATTTCCGGTGCCGGTTGAACTCATCACTGCTTTCACTCGTAACTCAGATGCAAATAAATGCTGAAGCAACAGACTGACCAACATTCACTTGCCCAATTTTTGTGTGCCCAAACTCGCGCGCAGGGAATACAACATCTCTTTGGACGTAAACGAGTCCATAGATCGGCTCTCTTTCTCTTTTTCCCCTTTTTCCCTCTCTCTCTCTTTCTTTCTCTCACTATTTCTCTCTCTCTCTCTCTCTCTACCTCTCACCTCACTTGTGCGTGCTTCAACTCGTCCTACTAGTTCTAGAACTCGACCAGTCAAAGAACAGCCTGCACAAGCGACTTTCCCGACCCAACTTTCTACTCATCTCTCTTTCTCTTTCACTTTCACTTTCTCTTTGTGTTGTGTCTCTCAACTTGTTCTCTTTTTCTTTGCTTTGATTTTTTCTTGTACCGTTGCCTTAACCCTTCACTCTCATCAGAGTAAATCATCTGCTCATCTCTTCATCTTTTCATCTTTTCATCTTTTCATCTGCTTCTTTTTTACTTGCCACGACAACCTTAACAATCGAGCAAATTTTGTCATCTTCATCACCATCATCATCATCATCATCTTCATCGTCATCAACATCACCATCATCATCAGTATTCTTTGCGTATCTTTTATATTCTCGAATTGATTTCAACAAAAAAGAAGTTGATTTATCAGTCTTATCAATGTTATCTTCGCAAGTAATAATGTGAAGTAGTTTGTAATGTATTATTCGAATCAAAGTTAAAAGTGAGTGTATGCTTTGTTGTCCTGACTGTTGTGGAGACACGGACATGGATCCAGGTGGGTATGGTGCTCCACTTCCGGTAATATTAACCTTAAGAGCTGGATCAAATCGTCATGAGGTGCCAAATTTAGAGCCATCATTTGATCCAAGTCCACCTCGCACACCAATATTTACATCACCTGCGCCTCATAGTAATGCACATAATGCACATAATGCCCACAATGCCCACACATTGCAACACCAGCAGCATCCGCCACCGCCAGTCCATCATCACGGTTCCAATGGGCAATATGAACGAAGGAGAAATAGCCATCCAGTTGGATTCGCCACCATAAGTGGTTAGTATCAGGGTATCACTAGAACAGTGAATAACACAATGACTAAATCATACAATCACACCATCACAACATCACAATATCATACACAATCAAACAATCACAACCGTCCAAGTATCGAGGAAGTATCATAGCACATCTGAGTATCAAAGTATCAGAGTATCAGAGTATCAACCTATCGTAATATCTCATATCTCATGACAATATAATACAATTTCTTGTGGTTTTGATATACTTTTTCACTTTTCATCTCCACAACTGAGTCCAGCAGTGAACAGCAGTGAACAGTGAGCAGCATCATTGTCCACCCTCCATAAAATGGCCCTTGTACACCCGTAGGCCATTGTGGTGTTGTTTGCTTTTGTTACACTTTTTCCTCCTTATTTTTTTCTACCTCAGTGCAAGAGGAGGAGTAAAAGATTGCAAAAAGAATGAGGAAGAAAAGAAAATAAAGAAAAGGAAGAAAAAGATAGATAGATCATAGATGTGACCGGAGAGAGAAAAAGTGGGCTCCAAATCGATCAGCAGAAGAGCGTGAAAGGCATTTTTGTATTTGCGCTCGAAATTCTGAGATAGAACTTCTCGCACGCGCCTTCTATAAGTAGCGGTAGGCTGATGCAACCAGGTTGATTCTTCGAGGTTGATTTCGCTTATTTCAAGTGCAAGTTGTGACTGCTGTCTGCTGTCTCCTGCAGGCACCTTTTAATTTGATCTTACACTCGACCATGCCAAACAGACAGTCAGTTTTCAGCGTATCTCGAACTTCTCCTTTTTCTCCTTTTTCGCCTTCTTCTCCTTCTTCTTCTTCCTGTTCAAAGTGCAATGAAAGTGCCTTCCGACGTTCAAACTGTAAGGATATCCACTGACTGAAGGCTTGAGACTGAAGACTCAACGACTGACGGAGTCGCTTACAGTGAGAAAAAGAACACATGACATTGGTCATTACCTGTCCTCCCCTTCGAACTGTTGATGGATGAGGATGAAAGACAAAGTAGCCAACCTTGTGACTCACACGTTGGACTGATAGACAATCCTTTCACCTTAATGATGCCATTGATCAGTCTACACACAAACGCTTTTGTCCACATCGGATGCTATTTTTCTGCTTTTCTCTTTCCTCTTTTCTCTACTTTCTTTCTCTTTCTCTTTTTCTTTCTCTTTCTCTATTTTATCCTTGTCTTTTCCTTCAGTTTGGCTTGTTACTTTTCGAACTCACGTTCACGTGTTTTTTTCTCTATTCGGACAACTTCATTTGCTTTCTCACAGAACAGACGGTTTCTTCAAACTTTAATTGGTTGTCTCTGATGTTTGCTTTACCCTTCATGTTGTGCTGGTTTCTAATTCATTCTTCTTTAACATCTCTTCATTCTTTTCATTCTTCTCTTTATTTTATTTCTTTTCTCTCCTCTTATTCTTTCTTTTATCCTTTTCCTTCATGCTTTCTCCTTCTTATTCATTGCAGATCCGATGGGAGGAGAGCAAGGTCTTTGTGCCTATGCTTTAACTGTTCTTTCTGTGATGTTGATATTCTGCACTGCTCCCTTCTCCTTCTTTTTCTGCGTCAAAGTTGTTCAAGAGTACGAACGAGCGGTCATCTTTCGTCTTGGAAGACTCGTCAGGGGTGAGTGAAACAGCTTCAATTTAAATGCTCTTCGTCAAGTGTCACATACACACGCATACACACATGCATAGATACACACACACACACATACACACAAGCACACGACCATGCCAAAGGCCATTTTCACTTTGTTTCATCTGCAGCGTTAAAGTGAAAGATGTTCCGTCCTTCCATTTAAATTCGCCAGCCACTTTGTCGCGTCCTCCTCTTCTATCCTCTTCTATTCTCTTCTTTTCTCTTCTTTCCTCCTCGATTATTCTTTGTCCTCATCTCTCTCTTTCTTCCTCTCTCTCTCTCTCATCCACCAAAGACAATCATCAACGACTCTTCTTGGTCTCCGCTGATGTCCAATTGTACGCCTATGTTTGCCTGCATTCTTTGGTTGTTCCATCTCTCCATCCCTCTATCTTTACATCCTTCCATCTTTCCACCCTTCTATCTGTCTGTCCTACTCTTTCACTTCTTATTCGTGTGCTTCTGTACTTCTTTACTTCTCACTGCAAATGGTTCTAATGGTACATTGAGTGCCAGTCAGTATGCAAGATTGCTTTGCACTTTTTTCTCTTTTCTCCCCGTTTTTTTTTATCTTCTCGTCTTTGCTTTTCCCTTTCTTAGGGCAATCAATTGCACCATTTGCTCGAGTGACACATGAAATTCCCTTCGGATAAAGAGTAAAATGTGTCCACCAACTGACCAGTTGACATGAGAGAAACATCGCCACTGAATGTCTACCCCGTCGTTACTTTGCTTAAATTTATCTCTTAAAAGTGTTTTTGTCCTTATTTTATTGTCTCTTCAGCCCTTTGTCTTCTTTGTGAATCAGCTTGTGCACTTTGTTACCCGGTATTTGCTTGTTCTTTTTGCTCTTTTATTTTGACAGGAGGTGCCCGAGGTCCAGGAATATTCTTTGTCATACCGTAAGTAACAACCTTGCAAACTATTGAACTACTGGACTGGTCTTTCTATCTCTTCATCTTCAGTCCATCCTGAAAGATTCTGACGACGGAAAGTACAGTTAAACGTGGTAAAATGCTACCTCAATATGTATTACTTAACTTGAGTTAACTTGTAAAGGGACATTTTTTTTCTTCTTTTCTTCCTTTTATTTATGCAGTTGTATTGATACATACACCAAAGTTGACCTGAGAACTGTGTCCTTCGATGTTCCACCACAAGGTTAGTACTGATGCTGAGCGTACATACACTGTTTGATCTTTATGCTGAAAAAATGAGGCAAAAAATGATCATTCGAGTGACTTTGTCCTTATACTTTGTGTGTCCTGTGTTCCATCTTTTATCTCTCATGATGTTTGTGTATTTTTTGCAACTTGTATCTTGGGTAACAACCGACTGCTCCTCCTATCCATTTGCTACAACTGAACGGCTGGACTTTGGGCAACTGACTGTATGAACATGTGAACAACTAAACTACTCAACATCTGAACATCTAAACATCTGAACAACTGAATGCACATTGTTTTGCCTGAACCTCCTTTTGGTATTTCTTCATCTACAAAGAGGTAAGTTTCTTCCTACCGGAAGACAAAGACTAGAGAATCCTCTCATGGACTTCTTGATGCACAGATCCTGTCCAGAGACTCGGTCACCGTGGCTGTGGACGCTGTTGTCTACTTTAGGATCAGCAATGCAACCGTCTCTGTGTCCAATGTTGAAGATTATGCTCGATCGACACGACTTTTGGCTGCAACTACACTTCGAAATGTACTTGGTCAGTGCTAACTCGAGCTTACTACTGCTACTGTCCTTTTATCCTTTCTTCCTTTTATCCTTTCTTCCTCTCATCCACTCATCCCGACCAATTTCACACTTGCCTTAATGTATTACCCGAAATACCCAATACAACGATTCAACAATGCATGTCTATGTGTCAAGTGGACCATTTGATGGTCACTCACCTGTCATTTACTTGGTCATCTATTTACCTATTAATTGGATGGGACATACACTTACCGCGTTCTTCTTGTGCAGGAACAAAAAATTTATCTGAAATCCTCAGCGAAAGGGAATCCATTTCTCATATAATGCAACTGTCTTTGGATGAAGGTGAGTTCTCATCATTCATCATTTCAGTCATTTTCATCATTTCTATCATTTCTATCATTTTTATCCTTTCCATCATCGTCTGCCTTCTCCTACTAATCTAATCAAATCAAATTCACTGACTGAATGACTTCTTTTTGTTTATTTTGTTTATTTATCTGTTTGTTTATTTATGTTGGACCCAATGTTCACTCTTCACTGGTTTGTCGGTATTGTTTTTTTTTCCTTCCTGTCAAATGAAAAAAACGGCAAATTTTTTCTCTCTCAACTTGTAACTTGTAACTTACTTGGAATTATTATTTGATGTATACGAATAACTGAACACGATTGTTCACTTCCACGAACATCTGACTGAAACGAACAAAAAACCCAACAGCTACTGACCCATGGGGTGTAAAGGTAAGTGAGGAAGCATCTGTACTTGAAACTTTATGCCTTTAGGCGTTCAAAATGTTTAAATTGATTGTAACCATTGTAAACCATTTTAACATTGGTGAATATTTTATCATTGGTCTATTGCAATATTTTTTATCTTTATCTTTCTCTTTCTATTGCACTATTTTACTTTTTGACTATTTTACCGTTTGACTGGTCTGTCAATTTTATTGCATTTCCAATATGCATGGATTGGTGACATATTGAACTCAATTGGCTGTGCGTGCACTTTAAAAGGTGGAACGAGTGGAGATAAAAGACGTTCGACTTCCGGTACAATTGCAACGAGCGATGGCCGCTGAAGCCGAAGCAACTCGAGAAGCGCGAGCCAAAGTAATTGCAGCGGAAGGAGAGCAGAGGTAAGAAATCACAAAGTTACAAAGTCACAAAAAGTCATAGAAACAAAAATCACTCTTGCGAAAGGACAATGTTCTATGACACATCATCTTCACCATGTTTCATCGTTGATTTTTTTTCTTTCTTTCTTTCTTTCTCTTTTTCTTCTCTGTCTTTCTTTTCTCCTTCTTTTCTCCTTCTTCATCTTCCATCTCTCTTCATCCTTCTTCATCTGTGACACAAAGGGCATCACGCGCTCTTCGTGAAGCATCTGAAGTTATTGCCGATTCACCTGCCGCTCTTCAACTCCGATACCTCCAGACTCTCGGATCAATTGCAGCTGAGAAGAACTCGACAATTGTCTTTCCGGTAAGTGGACTAAACTTGTTCTCTGGTTGCACTCGCTGGTCACTCTCCACAACTGGCTTGCAACTCAGTTAAGCGTGCCAACTATTCACTGTATTTGTCTTCAGGCGGTTGGACTGTTCTGTCTGTTCAATTGTATTCTATTCTTTTCTTACTCACTGTTCTATGTATTCTATGTGTTCTCTTTCTCACTCATCTCTTTGTCCTTTTGTCTCTTCCTTATTGTTACTTTATTTGTCACTTTATTTTATTGACTCACTTACTTAATCTTATTTTGTTCCTTGTTCTACCTCCTTCGGACTTACTTTGTTGTGTGATTATTTTTTCAGGTTCCACTGGAATTCTTCCGATTTACTCATACAACTTTACCTTCACCTGAGACCTAGTTGACTGGTGGAACTGTTAGAACTACAGCTAAAGAATGAGTTAGCACGCGTTGCACGGAGCAAAGTGAGATCGCATCAATCTTTTTGCCTGGTGCTAGGTGTATGTCACATCCGTGGATTGCCTTGAGCATTGATCATTTCTTCGATCGATGTCGTGGATCACAAACATTTCCAACATTTCTTCAGCCGAGCACTGCCATTTGGCCAAATGTTCTCAATGTTCTCAATTCACATTCGCATTTGCACAACGCGGGCCCTTTCACAAATTTTTGGACATATTGTCTCCCTTCATTCGGATTATTTGTTCACACCAACCTTCAAAGTTTAACTCATCTCTTCATCCTATCATCTTTTCATCTCTTTCCATCTGTTTCTATAAGTTGCCTCTTGTCGTTTTCTCTTTCCCTATCTTTCATTCTTTCTTTCTTTATCTCTCTCTCTCTCTCTCTCTCTCTCTCTCTCTCTCTCTCTCTCTCTCTCTCTCTCTCTCTCTCTCTCTTTCTTTGTCTCTTTTTCATCTTTCTTTTCCGTCTTTTCATCTTCTCATCTTCTCATCTGCTCATTGTTGAGCCAAATGGCCACTTTCATTGACCTTTTCACTATACAACACCTGGTCTGATGTGAGTTACTTCATCGTGTACTTTATTTGCCATCACTTTACGTACCCCCATCATCTTCATCTTTCACGTGACATCTAATGCCACGTCATCTTGGGCAATAATTTTCTTGCTCGACATAAAAGAGGCAGAATTCGAGCAATGAAATGAAGCGCAAAATGTTTTAAAAAGTGTTTTAAATTGTCTTTAACGGTCCTGAACAGAGACAACCCAGCCCAGTTGAATTATACACATGCGAGTACAATATAAATATGACAAACTGTATTAATACACACACACACACACACACTCAGACACACACACACATACACACACATATACACACACATTTACACATACACACACATACACAGATATACACATTCACACATTCACACATACACACTCTGGTTGGTTGATGATGATACTACGATTAATAAAATTTATTATAACCACAGTTGATCGGTAAATTCAGACTGATCGTGCTAATTGGAAGGAAAGAAAAAAATTGTCCATCTGCACGAGGGCGAAAAGAAAATTGACTGGATAACACATAAAATAACATGATAGAACATCAAAGAGTAAAGTTGAATGGACTCTACTCGTCATGAAGATATGGAGGATACGAGGAAGTATACCAGTACGCTCGTGTTGTAAGGCAAGATAATCCATGAGTCTGTTAAAAATACCCCAAAGACAAAGACAGACAAAGACAATGAGGGCTGATAGTTGTTTGGAAAAAAAGGAAAAGACAATCGATTGTTCGCATGGTAATCCTCTTACAGGATGCATTCACTTGGTCTGTTGGAGTCAGTGAAGCACGAGCTATGCATCCATCGCATTCTTAGTTGTTGTATGCATGTGATACATGCGATACAACTATACAACTATACAACTATACAACGATACATGCAATGTTGCACGAGCAAGGACCATGGGCCAGAACTCGAGATCGGAATTCAGCTTCTGGTAATGTGGTTACCATCAGAACATCAGAACATCACAACAATCAGAGGAATGAGTTGCACGTCGATCGATCTCTCATCTTTGTAAACTTCCTCGGACTCAATCACTCGAGTGACCGAGTATCCTCTTCTCCTTCATCTTCTCTTTCCTCTTTTTTCCCTTTTTTCCTTTTCCATCCTCTTTTTCCTCTGTTTCTTCGTTTTCTGTTCTCTTCTTTTCTATTCTTTTCTTTTCTTTTCTTTTATTCTTATTTTCTTATTTTCCTATTTTCTCATTTCTTTATATTCTTTTATTTCCCTTTATTTCTCTTTCTTCTATCCTTCGGTCAAATCAACAGTAGCCCATTTGGACTTTCTTCTCACCATCTTGGCTATCTTACTGGTTATTCTAACTTTGCCCTTTTCACTTGTATTTTCAATTAAACTGGTTAAGCAGAATGAACGGTTGGTTCGTTTTCGATTTTCCCAAGCAAAACAGTATCAACCTGGTATATGTTTTGTTATCCCATGTGTCGATCGAATTGAAAGAGTTAATTCTCGAACAATTTGTTACACAGCTCCACCGCAAGAAATTTTGACCAAAGATTTTGTCACCATTGTTATTCAAGTCATCACTTGGTATCGCATCACTGATGCAGTTAAAGCAATGACAAAAGTTCAAAATTTTACTGAAATAACTCATTTTACTATTCGCTCCGAGATACAAAAGATCGTCGGCGAGAGAACACTTTCACAAGTTATAAGGTCCTCGTGCTCATCATCCTCTGCATCCCAGGGAAATCAGCGACAGCAACAACAACAACAACAGCATCTACATCATCATCAACAACAACAACAAGAGCAGCAGCAGCAGCAACAACAACAACAACAACAACAACCAGAGCAAATAGTTTGCTGTAAAAATACTTTTGTTGGTTGTACTTGCACGTCTCTGGCTGATGCCTTTCGTGGTACTTTGGATACACGAGTGAATAAGTGGGGTGTGCAAGTAGAAAAAGTACAAGTTAAGGATATCCGCCTTCCTCAGCACTTACAGAAAATTCTAACGGTTGAACCGGCAGCAAGAAACGATGTCCAGTCAAAAGTGGCCATGTCACTGGGTGAAGTGGAATCTGCTCATTTCCTTGCTAAAGCTGGTCATCTGATTGAAGGAGACCCAATGAAACTCAAGTACTTGCAAGTTGTGTCCAAGGTGTCACGAAATGGCCCATCAACGATAGTATTGCCTTTTGCATTTGAAACTTCGTATACTTCTTATGTATCCACAATGAAGATTCTAGGAGATGGAGAATCCACCATCGATGGGAATACAAGTTCCATTGATCATATTCGCCTCCTGGCTTAATAGCCAGGTCACTACATTGGCTACTTCCGATGGTTCTAAAAATCGCCCCATTGGGATTCGTTTGAGCAATGTTTCTGCTTTTGCTTTTTCCTTCCAAGCTTCTCGAGCCAATGGAGTCATCGTTACTGTTGGTTGAATCGAATTTACCCGAATGCCTCTTCTTCCTAATTCGAGTGCAGCTACACGGGTCAAACCATCAACTGCTGCCTTGGATGCACAATATACAAAGTGACCATCCAAAGCTGTATGTGAAGCTTGTGAACTTACATTTACAATAGAACCTTGTACTTTGTGACGAATCATGTGCTTTGCCGAACATTGAGTGATGTTGGCAACTGCTTTAACGTTGACATTAAATTGCATGTCCCATTCATCTTCGGTCACTGAGCCGATGGGCGATAATTTAACACATCCAGCATTGTTGACAACAAAGTCGATTGCATGGTCAATCGAATTAACTAAATTTGATGTTTCATGCCACTTTGTTATGTCTATTTGATGAGAAATTATTTGAGTGACATTTGAACTTTCACTGTTGATACGTTGTTGCAATTGATGGACTTTTTCGTCCATGCAAAAAGCGACTACTTTGTCAATATGACGTGCAGCTGAAATTTGTATTAATATGTGTCCATCAGTGTGCCAGTTCATTGGCCCATCAGTCAATGAAAGACCAAAGAGATGGAGAAAGGGAGAAAAGAAGAAAAGAAGACGACCAATAAATACATGAAGTACATGGAATACAAGAAATACAGGAAATACACAAAAAGTACAAGTATATTAAAAAAAATTATCCTCCTGAATAAATCGGAATGTAAACTCTTTCCAACATACCCAATGCTTTGACGATTTGAAAGCCAATTCCACCACTTGCTCCGGTGACCAGGGCACATTTTCCTGTAAAAGCACCGACAGAAAAAGGTTGCATGTTTCGAACACTGGAATCCTTTTAATGAGATGCTGTGTTGTTGAGAGTTTGCTTTTTCTTTCTTTCCTTCTTCGCTTTTTTTCCTTGGGCCTTTTTTTCACACACGAGCTGAAATAGAACTTGTGTCAAACTGGTGATGGATCACGATTCAACCTTCCAACACGTAAAAGAGCGCACATGAAACAGCAAGACCAACAGAGACAACTACAACTGGTTTCATGTACAAGGTGACAGTGGAAGGATGGCCCAATCAATGGCCACGTGTGAAATTTTTCCAATAAAGAAGACACATGCCAACACAACGGTCTAAAAGAACTGCATAGGAGAGAAAAAGCTCATTCTGCCTAACGTATCCAACCCACTTGAACAAACTGGCCTGGAGTTACAATTACGAACAGCACATCAGTCAACTTGAAGACCGTGCAAAAGGGACAGATGAAATTCAGACAAAAAGTCGCATATAATACAAGGAACAAAGACATGAACCAACATCACACTCACAGTCTAATGAGTTGAGCTGACCAGCCTGCAGAGAAGAAATGAGGAACAACCAGACCACCGAAAGATCAAAATAACAAAGAACATCCAATCCAATTAATTGAAATGCCAATTTTCACCTTTTGTCACTGGTTCACATTGAAGAGGACAAATCGGTCGAATTGACACACAATTCGACTTTGCGAACCTACCGTCATCTGCAGGTTTTCAACTGATACGTTATTTGAAAATTTTCTTTAATTTACTTGTTGTATTGATAGGAAGGAAAGGGTTGAATTGTCAAGATCATCACACACGAAAAATACACCCATGAATGCAATGAACAGACAATTTTGTCGATTATTTTATTGCATTCCATATGAAATTATTCGCACTTTCGCACTCAGCATGGGTATCATCAAATTGATGCCGAGAGTGAAGTTTAAAACAACTTCAGGTTACATCATTTTAATCAGTACTTGGCCTGGAAAAAATATGAAAACTCGACATTACTTTCTCCCATTTTTATTGCCTTTTTAAAAAAAACTGACTAACAGATTCATCAAATGAAGATCACATGCAGATCAGTGTGAAACCAACTGAGTAAGTTTAATTTAAAGTGAGTTGCACGTGAATTTTTAAAAACCTTCACCTTACTGATGATATTATCATGATAATATGAAACATATTGAATACTTCAAAGTGTCCAGTTTGACAAGGATGGCCAGTTGTGTCGATCAATCACACTGCCATTGATTCATCATATGCTAGCAAAGTTGCAGTCTATTACAATGGTATTTGAAGAACATTAAATTTGAATAAGATAATGATGGCATATTATTCTATCTTCGATGCATACGCAATGAAAAGAAAAAATAAACAACAAAAAAAAGTACTCAAAATACCGCAGAGGTTTAATTACACTCGTAGTAGAAATGAAAAAGAGAACGTCACTTTTCTAATGACACAACACGAAACGTATCTACCCTTGTGGGCCATAAAATATTCACTCGACTGCCACAAAAAGAGGCGAAAAAAAAACAAGATCAAGTTGTATCCGTCATGCCATTGCCATGGTATCGATTAACAGAACTGATCTATCAGAACCATCAGAAGAACGAATGGTCTGCAAAGGAAATTGTATCCTCTTTGGGATGTCAGGATGGACATACTTTCACTCATCATCGATGATATCGATATTTATGCAAATCTATCATAAATATTCACTGATACTGGTTGAAAAATCACAGTCATAACTATAAGTCGTTGAACTACAGACAAAATTATACACAAAGTACACACAAGTACACCTTTTTTTTAACGTAAGAGTATGTGTCGACCTCACTCGTTTGTAGCCATCACTATTCTTGTCCTGGTCGAGTAATATACATGTACATTGCAAAGTCAATTTTGTCATCATAACATAGCAATAGTTATTCGAGTCATTGTTGCTTGACTTTTCAACTAGTCAAATGACTATGATCAAGAGAATACGTCTAAAATAGTATTTATGTATTGGTGAGATGGTTCCAAGCACGAACCTTCTACTGACCAAGTTTTCAGCTGAACAGGGAAAAATGCAATCATTTTTCTATTTTTGTCCTTCTCAAATACCTTCTCTTACTGAATTTCAATTGGTATAGAATCATTTCGAATTCACAAGGGCACATACAACATGTTTTTACCAGCCTAAAGTATATGTGACAACATTATGCATTGATCGCAAGTTTATTGTTTACATCAGTTAAATTACCTCCACACACACAAAGAATGTTCTTAAAACGAAATGAACCAATGTTCTATGAGAAATTAACCTTCTCAATCTACTAATAGTTTGCAATGTTTATTTGGATAATCTCGTGACTGCAGATTGAGTCATATTGGATGACCTCGGGCAAGAAAACTTACACAGACAAATAAAGTTCTGAGTCAAATTGACATCGGTTGCCAAGGAAGCGAGGGACATAAATTTACATTCGATCAAGTATCGGCGAGTAACTTCCTTTCATTTTAATGTTCTTAGAAAGGTCAATGACAACAGGGTACTTTGACTTGAACTTCCTCCTTTTGTCATTTTGCATTTTTGTCCCTGGTAAATGACCGATAGATTACCTTTCTTTTGTTGATCGATCACAGTGTCATATGTGACATGTCACCTTCGTCTTTGACTTCGATGAAATCTTCTGTCAAGGTGAATGACTCATTAACAAAAGTGTTTTGGTCACTGTCATTGAACTTAAATCAATTGAATATTGTCAACTTGGATGGCAATGAGACACATTCAAATTGCGAATTTTACCGTTACCCAAAATGTTCTTGACAAGGTCTTCTCAAGCAATTCACATCAAATGGTCCTTCGTATGTGGCAATATTTCTAAGGCTCAAACTGTAAGAAATATTATGATTATCATTGCCTTAACCTTGGTTGTATCCATTGTTCTACTTTGCCTTTTTCTACGCAATGAACTACAAGGATAGCGTTCTTCTTTGCCAATGGTCAGTCAGTCGAAACATAATATTTGCGCAGATATCACGATCACGAGAATAGCATCTTCATTTGTCATTCAATGTTATGTTACTGTTACAAGGCAAGTCACCATGGTACTTTTGTCGTATTTCTTGAATGTACGAATACAATGCAGATAAAGGAGGAAAAAAAGCTTATTCGTCCTTCTCACTATTGACAGGCGTGCTGTCGCCAGTGACATTCGATAAAGTTCTTTCTCTCAGACTCAGTCTACTTCAGTTGACTTCGTTCTGAGCAACTTTCAATGCCAAGGTGTTAACCTTCGTGCTCGCCAATCATGTTTGTTGACCATTCTATCCGATCTTACTGACCAGTTAAAAGAATTTGAGAACAGACAAAAATTTCATTTGATGTCAAGATGATGTGCTTTTCACAGTCTAGAAGAAAAACTTCATCAGTCGCACCTTGGATTGATGAAGCCGATGAGTTTAGAATTAAATCAAATCAAAGAAAAACAACTCATTCATCATCAACTTCTTTATCAGTGTCACCATCAACACAATCGTCATCTAGTCCACAGGATCAGTCGATGAGTTTTACATCAAATCAAAACAACATGTTTCCTGGTGCCAAAGTTGTTGAAAATCATCAAAGTCAACTTGACTCGCGTTTAAGCATGCATCATGATGAAGAAAATCTTGAAGATCGAATATTTCTTCGACGTGAGAATGGAATAAACATTTTCTACGACAATCGAGGCAACACAGTTGAACAGAGACCATGGAAAATACCTGTGTCATACATTGATCCAAGTATCAACTACAATACAAGTTTAGGGAAAATGTCTCGAGTGTCTGAGCCGTTTTCTTTAAAAAGTCGATCAAGTCGATTTAACTCAAGTGACAAATTCCCATCGAAATCACAAAATAATCGCAAAAACCACTTGAGTGAAGCTGGATCAGATGAGGATAAGGGAGATACTTTGTCCATTGAATCAATTGAATCTCTCGAGCAGTATGTGAGAGACATCGGAGAATCCGATTTAGATGAATTTGATGAAGATATCAATCATCTCAAAATGTCCAATCCAATCTACAATAGAACAAATTGACCTTAGTCCATCGAGCGCACGCGATGGTTCATTTTACATTTTCAACATCAATGTCTTCACCAAATTCTACCCTCCACGTCCAAATTGAAGTTGCTTGCAATGAATTTGAACTTCTCTTGTCACATTCGATTATTGGCAGATTTTACCTGCATCAATACACTCAATGATGTTCTCATTACGGATGAAATTGTGTACATAGTGAAAGTTGAACTCATCGATACTTCTTCACTTTGATAACCTAATCAGTCAATTAACGTCATTTCATGTAAATCTTTTGAGAATTTTTAATCTTGACGATCATCTTAGATCACAGTTGAGGTGTAACTTATAAATTTCTCATTCGACATCTGTCAAATGCTTTCCCTTGATTTATTCCCAACCTTTCGTCAATCGCTCTTCTCTAGTGAAAATTCAATGAATAAATTTGATCAGACTTGAACACATAACATTTTGTCCGTATTTAAAAATCTAACGAACTTAACAAAATGGCGTGAAAATCAGCGATGCGGAGAAAAAGCGAAATTTCCATGTGACAAATAAAACTGTCAAGTTAATAATGATTATTTATTGAGATTTAAATTTCATGCTGGAAAAATGTGCAAACTACATCCGTATTTAAGATCTTGATACCATGTATTAAGCAATGACGATACAGTAGCTTGAAATAAATAAATTTAGAACCGCCGATCAATTATAGTCAAAAGTAATTTCAGTTATGACTACGTCATCGCGTCTCTGTCTGGAGGAAAGTTCTAGACTCATCTAATGGCTTGATGGATAAAGTAAAGGTAGTTTATCTGTCTGGCAAGACAATCGATGATCGAAAACTGAATAGAAAAGATTTATTCCTGGAAAAAGGTAAGTACTCAAAAGTTACATAATGGTTTGATTTTATCACGGATAACACTTGAGTTGAATCAATTACTTGCTCAAGAGTAACTCGATATCAGAGCTAGAAATGTTCATGTTCGATTGGCTGGTATTGGGATGCATAGAGGGTATTTCCTTGAAGGATAACATGGATAATTGTCCATATTGATTGACATGAGTCAGCTTACTCGGTACATTAATCGCGGGATGAAACAATTTCTCAAGAATGTTTCTGTTCATTAGAATTGGAATCTTTAAAATCACGTCTCTGTTCATCAGACAATTCCTTCCATACATCTCCATGAAGTTTTCTTTCTCTTTCTCGATCTCGTTCGGCAAACAAATTGAACATGTTACCATACAAACTTTTTTCCTTATTACGATAATCTTTGATAGCTTTGATTGTCTTGGCCAATTCTACTTTGGCTGCACTGTTGTTTGGATCTAGTTGTAAAACTTTCTCAAAGTCAGCTTGGGCACCTTCATACTCTTTGATTGATAAGTAAGCTTGACCACGACGGAAAAGAGCTTTGATATTATTTTTATCGATTTCAAGAGCCAAATTTGCATTCGCTTTAGCATCGTGTGATCGATTTAACTTGAGGTAAGTCAATGCTAGATTAAGATATCCTGCCAGTAAAGTGTTTGTCTTTTCAGCAGCTGCAGTTGCCTCATAAGGTCCAACATATTGAACACACTTTTTGTAGTATTTCAAAGCAAGTTGATATTTGGATTGTTTAAAAAATTCAGAACCACGATTTTTGCAAAACTCAGCTTCCTGAATTCTTCCTTCGTCATCTAACTCCCAAGATTCTTTACGCTTTTCAAAGTCTACAAGAGTTATTTCCACATTGATTTTTTCATAATTTTCTGGCAAATTATATGAACGAGGTGGCAAATCTCTCCATGCGTAATCACGTTTGACAATGAGCAATGCTGTTTCACCTTTTTTCATCTTGGGTACAGCTAAATCGATGGCTTCGATCAAATTGACTTCACTTGCTTCGCCCACGATGTAGGAAATGTCTTTCTCATCCAACAACCTGTCTTCATATTTGTAAATCAGATGAATGGTTACAGTTGCACCATCATTAGGTGAGGAGTATCCAGAACCTTCTTTCATGATGCTTTTCAAGACACCACCATCTTTCTTCTTCGAAATCGTCAAATCTTCCATTCGCCAGTCAAAGAGTTCAACATCGAAGATTAATGTCGAATTTTCAGGAATTTTTGGTGGTGAGCCTGCAACGCCGTAGGCAAATTCAGGGGCGATGGTGAAGGTACTAATTTCACCACGTCGCATAGTGGCTATACCGATGTCCCATCCTTTGATCACTTCGCCCTTACCCAAGGTAAATGAAAATGTTTCTCCTCTCTCTACAGATGAATCAAAAATTGTACCATCTTGCAATTTTCCAGTGTAATGGACTGTTACTGTGTCTCCGGTGTTTGGTTTTTCCCATCCTCTGCCTTCTTTGGTGATGACTTTGATGATCTTTTCATCCTTGTCAGGTGAAATATCTTGAGGTCGATTGATGATGGAATCCTCCTCAACAGATTCAAGTGGTTTATCGCTCTCTGAAACTTCCTGCATTTTCAAAGTGTAAAGTGTTGGACAAACTTGGACAAAGAGAACTCGGCAAGTAAAGGACCAGATGATTCAAGCGAGTCAGCTACAGATGGTCCATCTGTTGGCAGATATTCAAGTTCTTTGGATTTTTTCGAAAAAAGATCAAAGGCTTCGTTGTCTACTAATTTGTAACTCGTGTTGCTTCAAAAGTCTCTGAAAACGACCATCACATTAAGATCAATGCTTACAATGGTCTGTTTCTCTCCAATAAGTAAAACACCAGATGGTATAAATAATTGGTCAAACACTCCTCTAATCCGTACCTGATTACATTTAGTATCAAAAAGAACATACATCTGCCGATTATTTTTTATTACCAAGTTTCAGGAAATATGGGAAAATCAAAATTGATCGGACTAAAAAATTATTTCAAAAATGTTGACTGGAAAACACTCTAAAACTCTGTTTTCGTATTGAGTGATTGGAATGCTTGTTCAATGGGACTTTTCAAAGGTGATCTGGGCAAAGTGTACTCTGCAATTGCAATGTAACATGCAACAAGGATTCCAATTGCTGCAGCAATGTAAATGTTGCTTCGAAGAATGATACAAGTGGCAACACACAGACCAGCATAAGTGATGTAGCGACTGTGATCAACCGTTTCTTCTGCTTTGGTAATTTTGGTGTCCGAACAAAAGCCATCTTTCAGTCGATATCCTGGAGCACATTCTTTACACATGTCTGGTCCATCTCCGTCACATCCATTGCATGATTTGTCACAATCTGAGAATAATTCAGGAAAAAATTAATCATTTATTTCTTTTCATAAGCTGATCAGATAATACAACTTACTGAAGCAACGGTATGAACCTTCACCATTGACGCAGAAGGAATTGCTGGAACAAGGATTATATCCCAGTTCTAAACATTCATCGATATCTAGACATCCATATCCTTCGTCCCAAATGTAGCCATCCTTGCAAACTTCACATCCTTTGGGTCCTTTGAATCTACAGTGACCCAGACACGAATTGTCACAAGGAAGACACTTTTGTGGATTTTTTTGGTCCGAATAGTATCCAGATGAGCATGGTAGTGTTGCACTACCATCAGTGGATGGAGTCGATGAATTTTGGTCGCATCTGACAAGTATATTGATGCAAAATAACAGGAAAATAATGATCATCTTTCATTCGATCGGTCAAAAACCGGTCCTTATGTTCTAGGACGGTTCTGCGTCACTCGCGCCGCCTGACTTCCATGTTCACAATTAAAGTTAAAGGGTTAATCGGCTTATCTCTTTTCCAGGTCATCTGAATTAACAGAATCCTATAAATTCCATTCGAAATCAGGTAAGATAAATCAGTTAAATTGGAAAACAATACCATTATGATACTCTGTGAATGCAAATCAGTTTTAACTCTTTATACGTCCATGCTCAATTTCTGCAGTGGAACCTGACAAGAGCAAATCAGTTTGAATTAACTGATTATAGAATCATGTTTGAATTTCTTACACTTCAGTTTGAAAAAACAAGTGCAAACTGTTCATTCGGTTGATCACTTCTTCGTCGGAACTTTATGCAATATTTATTTCGAAAGCGAATGAAATAGTCTGCAGCAAGCTTTAAAGAGGGAAGCACTATTAGCATTTTTGCTGGACTTTTCAAACTCTCTTCGAAATAAAGGTTATCCATTCGCTCCTTACTGCAGGTATATTTATATGAATCATATCATAAAGCATTGAAAAAATTAAATTTCACTCAACAAATAAGTTTCAATTCTGATGTAATGGCAATTGATAGTCTCTTTGAGTTGAAAATGTTACTGGAAGAACAAAATCGACTTTAAAAAATTCATTTACCAGTTCTATGGTAAGATTGATTGTGCAAATGAGAGGGTTAAAAAATCGTACGATTTGTAAAACGAAAAACTTCCTACATGTATAACTAGAATAATTTGACCAGATTATTGGCAAATTGATAATGTGATCATTGTACAGGCAAAACGTGCAAGTTGAAGTTTTTTTCTCTGTCTGATGATTCGTGCTTAGAAAAAGATTTCGATGAATAAGAGAGCAAAGTATAAAATGATTCTATCGAAATCGAGGGAAGCCATCGAGTGTAGAGTGAATAAAAGTTGAAATATCGTGAATTGTGTGTCATGATGCCAAGTGAATCACAATATGTTGCGTCTTCATCGTAGTCGTTTTTGTTTTGTGCATTTTACTGCTAACTTATGGCTCAATTTTTATCATGTAATGAAAAAAAGGAACAAGTGAACATGTGTATTTCTCAAGATATCGGGGAAAAAGAGGCGAAAAGTATCGCCAGGAAAAGTGAACAGTTGAGAATTGGATATGAATGAAAAAAAAAGATGATTTATTTGGTTGGTCGATTGGACCTGTAAAAAGAGACCAAAAAAGTTCAAAGGAACCAAGTGAAGAGGGAAGCACCTTAAGTCGATTTATTCGGATGCTTTTCCAAATGAATTCGTACGTTTTTATTTTCTACTACTATTGCTTTAATGTGGGAGAATTTTTCCTTGAATTGATATTGCGAGAATCATCTTTCGGTTGATTGAGGATAAATTACTCAACAGTCTGTTCAATTGATCAATTAATTTGGTCACAAAGTGTGTCCTTAAACCAGTATGACAGCAAGTACAAATGATGATGAAAAGCGTGAGAAATATTCTTGGTAAAGTAAATAACAATGCTTGGATCGATTGTGTCAGTTTATTGAGTGTTAAATGCTTTCCACTGTTATGTGATTTGTTTTTGATTTATTCCTACCGAATCTTCTGTACATCTTGAGGGTAAAATTTATTTGTTGTCTCTGCGAATAAATCATCATAAAATTGTATATGTAGTAATTTGTATTGGATCAATTGAACAAACATCAAATTAACATCGAGTGTGAAAGTTGAGAGTGAACAAGTCTCTTCAAAATTATTGAAGGATGGAAAAGTGGTTAATTTTGTACAAATTTTCCTTGTTTAATAATGAAGTAAGTTATTAATGGTGTACTTTTAAAAGGAAAGATGTACAAAGATGAGGAAGAAAATTCAGACAAATCAGAAGCAAATGATTAAGGAAGATCATGAATACCTCATGGTAAGCGAGGAAATCGTGCAGAATACTCTACCTAATTGAAAGGGCGCGTCTACACTGTACATCTACTTGTATTTCATGACATGAATTCATGCACAGAATAATTGGCTGGTGTTTCACGGTGAAATCAACTTGAACAATAACAAGCAAGTTTCAACCAGACTAAATACTCAAAATGAGAGATGAGATGAGTGTCAGTGAAGATGCAATCAGGCGGAAGAGAAGATCAGTTGGATGAGAAAACAACAAGAGAACAAACTTGTGGCACTTTTAGTATTCTATTGGAGTGACAGTCAGTGTTCAATGTTGGATGTTCTTTGGATGTTCTTTGGATGTTCTGTGGATATTCTCTCTGCTCTTGTTGAACATTGACAATGATGGTTAAAATGTTGGGAAAGAGTGGAAATAAAGAAAATAAAAGATTGTCAATTGACTAAGTGTTGACCATGCATTTCTCATTCTCTTCCTGTAGGTTGCACAGGATTAAACAAATGAAGGCACTTTGTGTGTGACTGTTTTAACCCTTGTGCAGATGGTTGTTTGTCTTTTCATTTGGTCTCATCGGTCAAAGTGCAAATGAAAAATTCACAGTGAGACAGTTGTCTCTTTCTTTTTCTTTTGTTAGAAGTGTTTTGTGTGTATTTTTGTTGTATCTTTATTTGGAGCCCTTTTTGCCAGTTGCTTGTGTGTGTGTGTGTTGTGTGATATTTGAAACTGTACCTTTGGACAGAGAGTTAGACAGAGTTTTCTCGGCATGAGTCCAGTGACAGGGTGAGTGAGTAATGGGAGGTAAGGACAAAGTCAGGTGAAAAAAAAGACCAGCAGGTGTCCGAGTACCAGAGACACAGTGTGACTTTGTCAATGTAAGTCACTTGTGTCCATTGGTGTCCATGGGTACCTGCTTGCCTGTCAATTGAGTGGATAGAGAAATGGAAAAGAATTGCAGGTCACTTTTTCCTTCAAATTGGCAAGTCAGGTCTTTTTCTTTTTTGCTTTTTCCTTTTTTCTCTGTCTGCCTCGCAGCACCGAAGCAATTCTCACGGGATAGGGATGCGGATGCACAAGGGACACGGCAAGAGAAGAGAAGAGACAGAGAGACAGAGAGAAAAAGAGTCAGAGAGACAGAGTGAAGAGAGAAGAAAGAAGAGGCTAGAGAAGATGTGCGAGCAGGATGATTATTAGAGTGAAAGTGTGTGGGATGAAAGGAAGAAGGGTGAAATGAAGGTTGTTCGGTGGACAAGTAAATCAAAATCGATGCGGATGTGTCTCGTGTCGCCATAAGCTGTCTTTGAGCTGTGCGTGAGTAGGTTCTTTGGTTAAAAGGGCCAACTAATACTGACCAGACACACAAGTTGAGAAAGAGCAAAAGAATGAAAGGTTGCCACATGCCTGAGGTGCAAAGTGAGTAGGAAAGAGAGAGAGACACACACACACATACAAGCAGAGAAAGAGACAGGGAAAGCCAAAAGGAGAAAAAAGAGCAAAGAGAAAGAGCAAAAGAAAAAGAGAAAAGAGAAAAGAGAAAAGAGAAAAGAGAAAAGAGACACAGAGAGAGGACAGGAGAGCCTGAGGAAAAGTTGACTTTGATGTGCCTTGTTTTACTGCAGTCGAGAGAGAAAAGGCCATCAGTTTATGAAAGAACTGTCGGCCTCGGCCTTTCACTCTCCTCAAGGCAGTGATTTTACCGAAATGGAGAAAAGAGAACCAACTCGTGTCCGCATGAGACCATTGGTACTGGCCATCCAGAGAACAGAAGAACAAGGAACAGGAGAGAAAAAGAGAGAAAAAGAGAGAAAAAGAGGGAAAAGGAGAGAAAAGGAGAGAAAAGGAGAAAATGAGCGAGCAGCAGACAGTGATGCAGGTTGCTGCTCTTTCGCCTGCGGCTCAATACAGGCACACGGATGACATAACACACGCTTTTCGTGTCCAACTTCGACCAACTCATTTGCTTGAGCAGTACCTTTTACTTGATTTCTCGTTTTTTTTCTTGGACTTGTCTGCCTGTCCGAATCTACTGCAGGTCCTCATCCTCTCTCCCTGCTGAGGACACGAAAGATAGAGGAGAGCAACACAGAAACACAGAAACACAGAAATGAAGAAACAGAGAGAAAGAAGCAAGAGAAGAAGAGCCAACAGAGACACATAGAAAGGAAGATAGAAATAGGGAGAAATAGAAAGAGAAGAAGAGTAAGAGAGAGTTGGCTCAAGGATTCTGTCTCTCGCTTTCTCGCAGGGGATTTTGACTTTCCCGCTGAGAGTCAGTGAAAGAACAGAACAGAACAGAACAGAACAGAACAGAACACACACAACCTTCACTTCGAATGGATCACAAAGGCAATGGGAGATATTCTCGTGGGAGGGAAGGCAGCTACTGGGCCCATTGCATGATTCCCTGGACATACACAACCAAAAAGAGTGAGAGAAGAAGAAAAACCAAGAGGATGAGGCAAGTCGTATGCAAGTCGGGTGGCTCTGTCTCTCTTTCTCTTTCTCTTTCTCTTTCCCTTTCTAACCTCTCTCTCTCTCTCTCTCTCTCTCTCTCTCTCTCTCTCTCTCTCTCTCTCTCTCTCTCTCTCTCTCTCTCTCTCTTCTCTCCAAGGACTTCCTCCTTTCCTGTCCAAGGACACAGTCCACTTCGGCATAAATAAATAATGCCATGTGAAAGGAGAACCAGTGAAAATGATGCATGCAGATGTCAAAACACAGAGACCAGGACCGGATGGCACAGGAGATGGCAAAAGAAGAAGAAGATGATGAGAACACACTTTGGTAAATTCCTCGGCAACCTCATGAAATTCAGTGACAAAAGTCAGCTGACACTAAAGTCAACCGACCACCGACAACCTCGACGCGCATTCTTTCGCGCACGGTCACTGTTCTAGAATTGAGACGAAAGGAATTGAGGATACAAGAACGAGCACAGCGAGCGAAAGTAAAAGTGTCTACCACATGCTACATGGCATCCTTGATCACACACGCCACTCACACTTCGAGTGACCAGAGCCGTATCTTTTCACCCTCCTGAAAAGGTACTTCACTGCACACGAGAGATCTTTCGACCCTTTTGGTCTGTTCGTTTGTTCATTCCTTCATTCCTTCGTTCCTTCGTTTCTTCTTCTTCACCTCTATCACTCTTCTTTCTCCATCTCTAATTATTCCTGTCAACTTACTCTCATCTAGTGACTCTTTCTACATCTGTTCATCCGTACCAACAGTACCAGTTGTCATCTCTTCATCCTGTTGATTCGACAACATTTTCATGCAGCAAGTGTCTACATTCAAAAGACTGTGAATTAATAACTGACAAAATTTTTTTTTGTGTGTGCCGCGTGAACTGAATGTTCCATTGTAATCTTATATCTGTGAATCAGGAATAAAAGTTACTTGTTGGACTAGGAACAGATACTTAACACATCTTAACACATGTACATGTACACTTGAGCGCAAGCTGTAACAAGGTACAGCAAAGAAAATAATAAAAAGTCGAACAAACGTAATGGACTCATCTAATGGATTGCATTGTCAAGAGTTACGTCAACTTGATGAACAAGTTAACTTGAAATGGTCATCATTCACCTCATGTCTAAATTCGACAAGTGCAACTGGCATGTCCTCACCGAGTAATCGACGAAGGAAACAGACTAAACCAACCAAATCTTTCAAGGGTGAGTCAATGTAAGGTGGTATTGGAAGAATGAAAGAATGATTGATCAGAATAGGATGAGGAGAATCTGCTTCCTTCCTTTCTTTTTCTTCTTTTTTTTCTCCTTTTTGCCTTTTGCCTTTTGCCTTTTACTGTGTGGTCTTTGTGATGTGCAGTGCACCCAATCATCCTCGCTCAAATACACTGAGCATTCACATAATACCAGGGTGCCACTGACCACTGAACACTGACCACTGACCGCTGACCATCGATGCTGAATTTGCCAGTGAATGGCCATCGAACAGGGTGAATGAGGAAGAAGCAGAGTGATGAATGATACCCAGTCAGGCAAGTTGACTCGCAACCTGAGTGACACAAGAACTGCCAGTGTCAGTGACTAGGTGGCTAGAACTCGAGACTTTGAGACTTGGAGACTTGTTCTTGTCAGACTGGAAGGAAGAGGATGAGGAAAAGAGCCAAAAGAGCCAAGCACACACACACACACACATACACATACACATACACACACACACTACCACAGTAGCATCACTGGTAACAAGAAGGATCAGGCAGTTTATCCGCTTTCGTGTCAAGTACACACAGGACAAGATCCACACTCGGTGTGAATAGAACTTGTGACGCAGTTAGAACAGTTCTGCTCTCTTTTTCTTTCCCTGTCTCCTTCTATTCTTTTTCCTTCTCCTCTCTATCTATCTCTTTGCCTCTCACTTATTTCGTGTCTCTTTGTCTCCCACTTTTTTTTTCTCCAACAAACTTTACAGTCAATTGGAGTGAAAAAATAACAAAAAAAAACGAAATAAAAGGTCAAAATCAAGACAAACGTAACTCTTGAGTGTATTTTCATTACACTTTTCTTTGCTGTTGGAGACTTTTATCTTTAATTCTTCATGTACTTGTACAGTCTTTCTTTAGAAAGATACTTTTGCAACATGGCACGAACTAAGTGCCGTATCCTAACAACTGTAGAAAGAGTCAGTCCAATGAAAATGAAATACCGACAACCACAAGTTGTAAAGTTGCAAAGATGGAGACAAATTTGCAACGAAAAATTATCAGGTGACTTGTGACTAATGGTGACTTATGGTCAGTTGGAGTGGTCAACTTTTCTCTAGAGAAGTAAAAAGTAGAAAAGCAAGAGAAAAAGAAAGAGAAGGAGAAAAAAGTGAACGGTAGTGACTGCCATCGACCAGTTGGCCAGTCAATTGAATTGGTTACTAAGCTGTCAAGGGCAAACAACTGATCGTCATCTCGGTTCTCCTGGTCGTCCATTCATTCGCATTAAGTCAAAGTTAGTGTCTTCCAGATGACCAAGAGTGAAAAGTACAACTGTTTCATCCTCTGTCCGGGTGTCCGGTAACAAAAAGAACCAAATAAAGAAGAAGAAAAAAAATAAAGAGAAAGAGAAATAGAAAAAAAAGTAGTCACAGTTTGAGGGAAAGATCGAAGGAGGCACAGGGAAAAATAAGCTGAAATTCCTTTGTCCTTTTTTTCTTGCTTGTACTTTCATTGCTCGGTCATCACCGGGGAGAAAGAAGGAGCAGGAATAACAGCAGGAGTAAAAGTTGTCCAAGTTGCAAATGAGAAGACGAAGACGAAGAAGGAGAAGAAGAAGTAAATGCCCATGGTCATGACATCGGTAAATCTGCCCAAAAGGCTTAGTCTTGCTGTTGAGACACTTGGTTTGTTGGTTGTATTTCTTCTCTTTTTCCTGATTCTCCCCACTTCTCGTCAATCAGCGCAAATGGCAAATTTGCGAAATGCACACAACATATGTGCTTTACACGAGGTGTCATCTTGACGGCTCAACGTGCATCATTCGAGGTCAAAGACGGTCAAATCAAACAAACGACCTGACCTACAGCCTTGCAACCTACAACCTCAACTTACAAGTTACAAGGCGAAAGGAAAAAAAGTAAAAAGGCAAAAATGCACAAGATACAAGACACAACAAGTCAGTTAGGAAAAAAGGAAAACAATTCCACTGAACAAGACGCAAACAAACATCAAAGAACTGGTCCAATGTTGAAGGATAAAAAGGAACAAAACGACCAGGATGCACCTGGATGACTTGCATTGAGGAGAAAAAGGTCAAGAGGAAGCGACGGTGGAGAAGTTATTCCGAACAAGTGATCTTTGCCAACAAAGTGAACGGACTGACTGCGAACAACAAACGACCAGGACAAAAGGAACAAAAAAGAGCCAAACACAAAATACAGAATACGAAATACAAAATGCAAAAAAAAAAAAGAACAAGTCAACACGTTTGCCTGTAAAGGATATGAATAACGTCATTTACTGACATCTTGAAAAACAATGAAAGAGGCATAAGGAGACACGAAGAGACAGATTTACTGTAACAAAGAGCAAATACATTGCAAACGGTTTAATGGTACATTGTGCACTTCGCCATGGAAAAGATTAACAAGTCAAATAGTCAGGTCAAGTGGATTGATGAAGAAAGTGTGAAGATGTCGATGGTTCTTTCAATTTGAACTGACTCTTATCGCTGCTTATCACACAGTACATTGGCAAGGAAAAAGATAAAAAGGAAGAAAGAGAGACGAACAAGTGTCTACTACCGCTCATCCACAGGATAAAGTGCTACATTGAGTTAAGGAATGAATAAGAAGAAGAAGAGAAAGAGAGAAAAAGAGGAAAAGAGAAAAATATGTGCAATATGTGAAAGAACATGAGCAGCAAGTGTCACGGTAATCGTTGTCAATAGACAAAGTCGGAAAAAGTAAATGAATGGCCATCCACGTCCAGCACAGCAAATCGCATTTGCAGCGGTGGCAGTTGTGGCAGTTGATTATGTTCTGTCCAGTCAATGGAAAGTGGATTACTCTTTGCTTTGTTTGTTCAAGCTCAAGTGAGTGCATCCTGGTCAGGTCGAAGGGACAGAATTGTATTTTGTCTTTTATTTCACTGACAGTTCATACAAGCTATCACTCTACAAGGTCTGAAAGTCTGAAGGTCTCAATGTCTACAGCTTTCTACAGCTTTCTACAGCTCTACTTGATACAACAAACTGTGTGCGCATTTTAATTGGCCAGAATGTGGTTAATTTATGCTGTGAGACTGTTGCTTAAGAACTGACTGAACTAAACTGACTGCACAAACTGCATTGAATGTACTGAATGTCGTTCCGAGAATTAGTCAGTTGCCCGAGTTCAAAGAAAGTTCAGCCTGCCATCTGCATCATTTTTATTATTTTTTATTTATTTTTTCTTGTTTATACTTTTTCATTGGTGTGTGTGTATATATATAAGTGTATATGTGCTTTTCTCAGACACACGGCGATGATTTAATCCAACCATCCTGCAGTCCATTTGACACAAGTGATTTACATCGATGGGCGTGAAGTAAAGAAGAGATGAAGGAGAAGAAGAAACTGAGAAGACAAGAAGACAAGAAGAGATGAAGAGAGAAGAAGGATAAAATAGGAAGAAAAAAAGTAAAAAAGACAAACTGAGGAAGAAGAAGAAGAAGAAGAAGAAAAAAGAAAGAAAGAAGAAACAGATGGAAAAGCCGGAGAAGATGGAGAAGGTGAAGGGGTGAGGCAACTATTTTAGCTGCGGGCTGGACCCATAGGGTGAAAGTTGATCCGGTTTCGTGTGAATTTAGTATGAGCATTCAAATGATGACAAGCAGGCTGTCCTGGTGCATGGGACAGTAACTCTCTACGCCGACTTGGACTGTTCTGCCTTGCAGATTGACTACTGTAAATGCAGACACGGGATACTTTGCATTTGCATTGAACTGTGTGATGAATCAACTTTTTTTTCTCCCTTTCGCATCCGTTGCATCCGTCTGCCGTGGTAACCACAGAACCACTGCATATGGAAGACCGACATTTCAGGCACCGCAGTGTCGACCTCAACACTACTTAATACTTCTGGCTTCTCATCAGTGCTCTGGGAGAGCGAAAGAAGTAAAAGAAGTACAAGAAGTAAAAGAAACGAAAGAACTTGAGACTCGACAAGTCACCAGTGAGACGAAAGTTGTCAGGCAAGTTGCAAGGTGCCGATGAGAACAAGGACCACCAATTAACAGAATGACATTTGGGTTACCACGGCCATGAGTAACAATTGTCTGTTGAAAGTGTGTAATTGCCAGTGTGCAACACTTACTGAACTTCGACAGTCTCCTTTCCTCAGGCCATTGGTGACAAATGCCATTTTGCCTTTTCCTTGTCTTTTTTCTTTCTTCTCGTTTCTTTCTTTTCTTTCTTTTCTTTCTTTCCTGCCTTCCGTTTCTTTTCTTTTTTTCTTTTCTCTCTTTTTCTTCTTCTTTCTGCCGTCGCCTTTGTCTCTTTTTTTATTTCAACTTTGATGCCATGGCCGATCGATGGCCATTGTACATGTTTCACTGTTTCATCGTGTACACTTTCACCATTTTGTCTTGGTGTGACTCTTTGCACTTTCTCGCTTACCAATGCTCACAAACTCATACTCACACACTCGTATACATAAATATAACAGTAGCCGTTGAAATACAGCTGCCGCTCACTCGACACACACTACAACTCTAGACACAGCAAAGAAGAAAAAGGGAAACAGAAGTAAAGTAAGAAAAATAAAATAAAAAAAATAAAGAGCAAAAGGATGAAGAAGAAAACAATTGCCTAACTTCACCGGCAGCTGGAGAAGAGCAGAAAGTCTCCAATGGTTGGAAAAACTTTTCACCTTTCGTTTCTCTTAACTTTTCTTTTTCTTCTTTCTTTGCTTCTTCTCTTCTTCTTGTTCGGACTGTTTGGATATTGTGATGTTGTGATGTTCGCAAGTTGCATGTTTGCATGGTGTGAGTGTGAGTGTCTATCTTACTTTGTCTGCCTTTTCCTCTCTCTCTCTGTCTCTGCTTCTTTTTCTTCTTCCGACTGTTTCTTTGGGTATTTCTTGCTGCATACGAGTGCAGTGTGAACTGGCGATTGTAACTGAAAGAGGAGAACTCGTTCACTCACGACGTGTGATAGAACAAATGTGTCCCTGCTGCAAGAACAACCCAGGCCAAGAGGAGAGGAGAGGAGAGGAGAGAAGAGAAGAGGGAAAAAAAGAAAAAAAAAAGAGGAGAAAGATGCCGAAAACAGGCCAAACAAGTCGATGAATCCAGTCAGAATTTACTGAATTCAGTAAATTCAGTGAATCTAGTGAATTTTCGTGTGTGTGTGTCTGTCTGTAAAGTACCTTCTGTCAGGCCGCACTGAACTGGCCCCATGTTCACAAGCATAATGTCCTAAGTACATCCTGTGAATATATCTCTTTGCGATGCACTGATGCAGGCGCCTTTTTTCGTCAATTGAACCGCGGGGAGGGAGTAAAGGATGCAGGTTGCATCTCCCTCATCCCATTTATTAGATGCAAGAGAGTAAATCCTCAACTCACAACTTAGATGCTCTTTTACCCGGGTGAGACCAAATCAACCATCATACAGCTTAAGGCTCAAGGCACATCCTTTGCTAAAATCACAATTCGGTCCAGTTCTCGTCTCTCCCTTTGCATTTGCACCGTCAGTCAGTGTCTACAACAGTCATTACTGACGCCCACTCTTACTCCTTCTCTTTTCTGCTTCTTCGACTTCTTTTCCTTGTCTTGCCTTATTCTCTGTCTTCTTCTTCATCTCTTCCATTCTTTATCATGCCCCCAGCCAAAAAGCTTTTCTTTTTTCCCTTTTTTCCTCTTTTTTTCTTTATTTTACTCCTTTTTCCCTGATGAAGCATCATCATGCTCGTCCAAATTCCCACATCCACATCCTCATCCTCATCCTCATCCCCATCCACACAAACTTGCACAACTGGACTAGAAGGATGTGATTGTTGTGCGAGTCAATCTGGTAAAAGGGAAAAGACTTTTTCCTCTCCCCTAACATTTTTTTTACCTCGAGTTAACGCATCACACATTGCACTTGGTCATCACGAATTTGTGTGTCTTTCTTGCCATGACATGGAAGGTGATGGTGTAATCATACAAGCAGGCAGCATCCACCATCCAGCATCCACTATTCACCATTCACCATCAACCAGTGAGCCAGTCGGTGGGTACACACAATGAAAAAGAAGACAAGCAAAAAAAAAAGCAGCAAAGAAACCTTCTATCCGAGCCGTTTTGCTTAGAAAGAGACAAAATGAGAGAAAAAAGAAAAAAGGACAAAAGATGCAGCAAAGGGGCAAAGGAAAAGAAGAACTGGAAGGGATAGCTTGTTACATGCACGTTTTCCTCATCCTTTTCTTCATCCTCTGCTTCACAAGCTGCAAATGACGAGAATGATGAGTCGAGTGTGTGAAGTGTCGACTTGAACAAGCTCACGAGCTCACAAGTTGACTTGAGTATTAATTTTCAGGCATTTCAGGGTGAACAGGTCCTTGTACGACTTGGATAGACTCGGCCTCCTCTTCCTTCCTTCCCCTCGTTAGGACAGAACTGTTCTTACCCTCTCAGCCACCTCATCACGGACATGACTGTTCTTCCTCGTTTTTTTTTTCGCCTTTTTTTCACTTTGCTCTTTCTTCATTCTTCGTTCTTCGTTCGTCTTTCTTCTCTTCTAGTCTTGTAGTTTCTTTTCTCTTCTCTCTCTGCTCCACTTGTGCTGATACTTGCACTTACACGGCCACCGGTAGAAAGTTACTACAACTACTTTGAGGTTGTAAGGTTTCTCTTTGTTAAGTCAAGTGAAGGAACCAACTCCGAGTGTAAAAGGTCGAAAAAGTGCGTGATGAAAGCTCAAGCAAAGGCGATAGAATCAAGGGACCATACCGAGGCAGTTGTTCTCGTGGTGATGATGACGACGGTGATGATCCTTTGAGAAAACCCGAGAAAGAGAAAGAAAAAGTCTTTTCTAGTGATATGATGTACTTGGCTGAGCGTGCACTGTGTAAAGAACTCTTAAAGTCGAGGATGCAGAATTAAGTGTAAAGCAAAATCCGTCTACAAGTCATTCGAAGCGTGAGACAGTGATAAACGTCCCTTCTCACCAATTAATACTCTCGAAGAATGTAACATGTGCCCTCGTGCCATTTACACTTTTACAATTTTTCACGAGCGTCTTGTCTGTTTCTCAAGGTGTCCTGCACAAATTCACAAGTGTTCACGTGGATTGTCACGAGTTACACTTGTGCTTTTTTGTGCCTTTTTGTCCCTTTTACGCTCTTTGCCTTCTTCCTCGTATTCGGTCTCTCGTCCTACTCTTCACTTTCTTCACTTTCTTCACTTTCTTCACTTTCTTCCTCTGCCCTTTGTGAATTTGTGAACTGTGAGTTGTGAGTTTTCTTCAGCCAAGTGAAAAGTTTTTCCTTCTTTTTTTTCACTTTTTCGAATTTTCTTGTCTTCCCTGTAATAATTTGAAATTTAAAGAGAAACCAACGACCCTCGTGCAGCATATTAGTTCGACCTCGCGATGAGCCTGATGATTTTGATGATTTTGATGATTTTGATGATTTTGATGAATTTGATGATTCAGCTGAATCTGATGACTCTGATGATCCAAATGAATATATACAAGACATCCTTTGAAAGCATCCTTTGAACGGATGCACTCGATAAAGTGATGATTTACACCATTGAAATGATTTAAAGTTTGAGCTAAATCTTAAATAACTTTACTGCTGCATCTGTCTTATACCATTGGACAAATGAGAGACGCAAAATCAGCATATGCTCCATCTCACATCTTGTCAGCCTCCAACTCGGGCATGTGGGTGGCATTGGTTTACTCGTCACTTACAAAGTCATGACAAAACAAATCAACTGACAAGCAAGAGGGAAACAGAGGGTCAGTTTACTTGGTAGTTTTCACGACAGTTCTGCGTTGACTCCATCAGACTTTTCTTTTTCTTTTCGCTTTTTCTCTTTTTCTCTGGCCGTGTCTTGTTTTCTCTTTTACACTTTAGGCTGTTCACTTTTTAGTGTCTCTATCATTCTTTCATTCTCTCCCTTTTCAGTCTCTCAGTCTTTCAGTGTCTGAGTCTCTGTCTCTGTCTTTTTCGTTTGTCTTCTCTCTCTTTCTCTTTCCTTGTCTCTTTTTCTCCTTTTCTCCTCGTTATCCCACTTTGTGCAACTTCACCACTTGCCTCATCAAGCAAACTGCTTCCCTTGTCACGTCACTTCCTGTGTAAGTAAAATGTTACTTATTTTTCATCATATTTGCGTCTGCTGCTTTGCTCACATTACTTTAAGAAAAAAAGGAAACATTTATTATGCTGATGAGTGATGCGATGGGTGCTTAATTTAAAATTCAATGGCTCACCGTCCTTTTGTGCCCTGAGAAAGTTTTTTGGGACTTTTTGTGTCCTGTTTGTTCTTTAGCTGGTGAAGGCTTTTTTTCTTTCTTTCTTTTTTCCTTTTTTCCTTTATTTCTTCTTCATCCGCTTAGGTCGTCGCTTTGCCTGCCTGCAAACTTGTAATTCGGTCCAAGCTTTTATGTTTGGTCACTTTGCCACCCAGAGCCAAGGGCAAGGATAAGTTGACCCTTCCTTTGAAGGCTTAAATCCTTTCACTCTTTTCAACTCCTTCGAGTCTTTTCACTCGCGACTTCCTTGAAACTCTTCAAGTTGCTGGGTGGGCGAAGGGTCAGCTCAGGGAACCTCAAAGGGACTCAAAGAAACTCAAAGAAACTCAAAGAAACTTAAAGGAGAAACTGAAAAGAGTCTTGAGGGGACTCGAGCACCGTCAAAGGTTTCTTCTTGTGATTTGCGACCCTGTAACCACTGTCCATTGGTCAAATAGACCATTGGTCAAATGGTCCACTGAGTCGAAACGAGGCAAGTGGACAATCGAACATTTGGACAATCGGAAAATCGGACAACCCAGTAACTGAAGAAAGTTGAATGAAGAAGTTCAACACAACGGGTGACAACTGACCAACCAGGTCAGTTAAGAACAAGATGAAGAAAAAGAAGGATGAGTCAACGTCGTCATTGATGTATGACCTTTTCAGTTGTGTTTCATTCATTGATTGGCCTTCTCTCTCGAGTTGATTTTGCATGCACACCTCTAGTCCGGTTCCTGGGGCGAAATGTGAATCCGAATTCCAAAGGACCTCCTGCTGCCAAGGAGACATCAGGAGTTCTTCCACTAGTCCAGAGCAGAGAGCTCAAAGTAGAAAGTATAAAGTATAAAGTAGACAGTACAGAGTACAGCAAGCACAGAGCAAGAAAGCAGGGTGTCAGGACATTCTTTAAAAAGCATGGGGTCCTCGAACAAAGACATCAACTCTACTTTTCTCCTTTCCTCCTTTTCTCCTTTGGCTCTTCCTTCTCCTTTTTTTCTGCTTTTCTGCTCCCTGGTCAAGAGAAGACTTCAATGTCTCTTTCTCTTACTTTTCTTACTTCTCTTACTTCTCTTACTTCTTTGACCACAGTGACTTACTCACCACAGGCGTCCACAAGCCAAGAGGCACACAGTGAAGTGCAATGTTTAATGAGGTTCTGAGAAAGAAGACGATTCACTCACGAGTTAG
>JASXTE010000302.1:0-61327 GCA_030280995.1 Hemileia vastatrix
CAGGATAATGGTGACGAGACAACCATTCTACGAGACTCGAGGTAATGCGAAGCTCTTTCAGACGCTGAAAAGTGAAAGGTTCTGGGAGTTGGAGGTTGGAAAAATCCCAGAAGGTAAGAGACAAATTGACGAGGGTCTCAGATTGAGCCTTCAAGAGGCGGGCTAGAGACTCGAGATTTGATTGAGTTGCTGATCCGAAGTGAGCAACGGAGAAGCTCTGAAGATTGGGCAAGTTTTGGTCGGAAAAGAAAGCCAACATAGACTGATCTTTGAGGTAGAGCTCTTCGAGCAAAGGGAAACATAGCTTGCTAGTTGAAGGCTCCTTTGGTATGAAATCATTGACATCCTTATATCCTATTATAGAAAGCCAGATTTTCTTCAGAGATCTTTGGGAACCGATTATGACGGATACAAAGGATATCTTGTTTCTGCTGACAAAATCCAATTGTAACTCCAGAACCTCCAGATTTCCACCAGCCCATCTCGTGATGGACTCCCAGTCCACTGGCAAGCGATGCATTACTAGATCTAGGACTCTGAGATTGACGGCAGGAGGAATTGCTTGCGAAACTTCAATTGTTCCGCCAATCGGCTCTGTTTCATCCACCCCGAGGTAAAGCTGGAGGCGTTCGATATGTTTGAAGTTGAGAACAAAGGCCCATAGCTCTCTTGGATCATTCAATTGCAGATCAGACAAGTTGAGTCGCTTCATCGTGAAAGTAGACGACTTCAGCTGCTCCATCAGTGACCGAGTCTCCTCTTCGTCCAATGGAGCATCATTCCCGTCGGAACCAAATTCGACGAATGAACTTTGGGTGAACTCTATTGCAGCCTTCATCACATCCGCTTTCCTTTGCGCGTCCAGACCATCCTCGGTTTTGCGAAGAATGAGCTGTTTGTCAGTGTCATCCCCACATTGAAAGTGGTATGACGTTGGAGCCATTAACGACACTTGTTGTAGGTAGTTGAAGGCTTTGAAGTCTTGCAACAGACGAAGAAGGAAAGGTACAATCTCATAATAGTAGTCGTCTGAATCTTCTGGATCGTCTATGACTAAGTTGATCTTTTTTAATGTTGCCTTGGAACTCGACATAGATGATAGAAGGATTTCCAAAGCCGCTGAACATTCATCTTTATCTTGGATTAGCTTTTTAAATTCCTTGTAAAAAGGAGTTAGATTGAGGGACAGTCTGACTACTCGATTGAGAGCGAGTGAAGAGAGCCTGCGATAGTGATCCAGGATTTGCAAGAGATCTCCGTCAGAACTCATGGACGTAAGATCGATCTCTTGATGTAATGTTGGGCTTGATAAGATGAATTCACGCCAGGGTCTCGATGTAGCACTGGAATGAGCGATTGAAGAAGGAGGAAGGAAAGACAGAATGGACGAGAACATTTCGTTTGGAAGTTCTTGGACGGGATCGAGATTGTCGTTGATCTCTTGCATTGTGCTGTGATATTGAGCTTGAGTAAAAGGAGAAGAACCGAAAACGAATCGAAAAGGAGGATAGCAACTCTTTTGAGAGATGCAGAAAGTTGATGCGAGTGGTCGAAAGGGAAGATGGAAAATTTGGAAGAGTCGCTGCTTCGTTCTCATCCACTCACTCCTGAAATCGTATCATGATGCGATCAAGCGATCAAGTGCCAGAAGAGCTAACGACTATCAAGAAACGAGCTACTCTGGATTCAATCCCAGAAGATGTAGCTCTAGCCATCGTCGAGAGGGTGAAAGGATGGGCTCTAGAAGGCAAGACGCTGGGGGAGAAGGAAAAGGCAACAAAGTGAGTTGAATCTCTATTCTCGCAGATCTCATTTCGGATTTTCTAGCGTGTAAACAAAAGTTCTGATAAATTTCGTATCTTCACAACCTTTCCTCTTCCTTTCTCTTCCAACAGAGCAAGAGACTCGACTCTGAGAGCACTCGTTCTAAGTTGCAGGAAAAACTTCCGTTTCTACTTCCCTGCTCTACTCGAAAACGTCACAATCAATGGAACTCATTTGATCAGTATTCAAGGTCTACTTCAGAGGGAAAATCACGGAGATCTAGTCAAATTACTTCATGTCAAACCGCTACCAGCTGATTTTAGTGACACGGCAAAATCTCTTCTGTTTGACGACTTCGCGGCGATCTCTAGCCTTCCTTCCTCGACAGACTACGATGTTAGATTTCAAGAAGGGGTCAAAATGGTCTTGACCGGTATCTTTCGCAATGTCTCTTCAATCGAAACTTTGATTATCGAACCTTCGACTTACATTTGCGGTTTATTTTTTGAGCCTCACACATTCCTCACCAATTCTCTCAAGAACCTCTACATTTCGAGTGATAAGACTAATAGAAACAATCTGTCAGCTAGGAATAGCTTATGGCTTTTGCTTTTCGTCCCTTCGCTTCAGCAAGTAGCGCTTGGACTCGCATATTCCATCGAAGATTTTAAGTTTTTACTGGAATTTGGTGATACGATTGAAGGTTTATCTCAGGTTTCCAAACTATCTTTGCAAGTCCAGTTCGGTTGGAATGTTGCAGACCGGAAGACATGGTGGGGATTGGAAAAACACCCCCAAAGACATTCGGCTCAAGGCAACCAGAAGACGTTCGCGGTTTCTCAACTTCTTCGTTGCGTCAACACGAATCATCTCGTTTCACTCGAGATCGCTGGAAACGGTGCAGATAGACGAAAGGGAGACAATACGCTCTTGTACGCGGAATGTCTGACGGTTCTTCATCAATCTTTCAACTCACTTCTTCATCTTAGATTACTCGGCTTAGCAATAGCAAGAGAAGGGGGACCAAGTAGTACCTACCTCTCCAACTTCAAGAACGTGAAAATGTTGACTCTGGATGGTAGTACAATGTATGGGGTTCATGTTGGCGGTCAAAAAATTGCTGTCCCTTCTAGCTTGGAGGTAATCTGGACGACTAATTATGGTGACGAAGAATTTTCAGCTGAGGATCATCTACTTCAGTTTGTCAAATCGAGAAGCTCATCTTTGCCCAAATTGAGAGAGATGGTAGTTCCTATGGCTCCTGTCTTCCATGGTAAATTAGCTGTAAACGTAGAGAAAGAGAACTGGACTCGTAAGAGAGAAAGATTAGAAAAGGAAGAGATCTTTACGAGTGGGAGGGTCATTTTGAAAAAGGTTGAAGAGGGTGAAATAGGTGAGCAAATGAGGAATCACAAATCCGTTCTGGTCATTCAGGACAGCAGGGGCGAGATGCTGATGAAGTCGCTTTCCATCTCCATCTCTACATGTCTCATATTCCATCGCAGTCGGCGACCCTTCCAAGCCGGGTGAGGTCTTTCTTTCGACTCTTCGTTGGATCGCTTCCTAACTCTTGCTTCGGTTCCAAGTTCGAAAATCAGAGATGAAAAAGCTCTCAGAGATGGAGATGGGGGAAAGCGAAATTTCTCGAAAATGCAATCAGTGGACTGGAGGCTAAACACGCTTTTGTCATTGTTTGTCTTCTTCTTCTTGGTTTCTTTGTTTGCGCATAGGACTTATATGACCTTTGAGCAACCCCTGACTTTCAAGTTCTTCTTTGGATTGACGATTGCATGTTTCAGAGAGCTCAACCAACTCTGAAATTAGATAACTTGAATGCTCGCTCTGCTGGAGGGCCTTCCCCTCATAAACAGAAGAGGACGATGTCGGAAACCTTGACTATTCTCTTTTTCTCGAGCAAAAGGAAGAGATAAATAAAGTTACACCATCTGGAAGATAAAAGAGACAAAGGAATTCAAAGATTATCTTCATTGTGGTTTCTATCTCCTCGCAGATCGAGAGAGCAACTCCCAAGTCCCACCTTAGGAAAGAAGAGCTTCACAGCATAGAATCGGTCAGAGGACGCAGCTCAAGTAGAGATTCTGAATCCAAGATTGAGTAGTGATGCCTGCAAGCAAATGGAGAAAAGGGACAGATCAGTATCAAATCCTCGAGGATCGACAACTCAAATTCGGAGTCTCGGTCACTCTTCAATCTACTCACTGAGCCAATCTTATGCCGTTCAAATCAGCAATGACCTCGCCCTCCGAATTGGTCTGTAACTCGGAAATCAAGGAGTCCTTGTGGATGTGAAGACGAGCAAAGCGATTTTGGCATGCTTCTTTTGCTTCTTCCTTGTCCTTCTCATCTTGGGCTTTGGATTCTTGAGCGTCGAGGAAAAATTCCCAACGCTTCTCATTCCAAGGATGGATACACTGACAGCTCCAACAAGTACATATAGCCTTGATGTTCTCCATTTCTTGATGCCACTCTTTCACCTCTTCTTCCGATGCCGTTCCATCACTTTTGTTCTCTCTCCAAAATTCGTCCACTTTGCAGAATCGCTCTTCGTCCATTTCTAGGTCGAATCTTCTTGGGTCTTTGACGAGTAGATACTCCTTTGAGTAAAAGTCCCAGTCATCCCCCCATCCCTTGTCCTTCTCTTCCCATTGCTCTGGATTCGGATCGTACTCTTCAGCTTCGTCTTGGAATCCGACATTCCACATATGTTCCATTTTCGTTTCTTCTTCACGCCAGATTCTGCTTAAATCCCAAGCTACTTCATTTTGACCTTTAGCTTTCTCAAAGTAAACCGAAAGTGCTCCCAGAATGTCGTTGACAGTGACAGCCTTCCGGTTTGATGGTTTGAACGCAGTTCTTGCTCTGGTACCATCTACCCTAGAAAATAAAACCCTCTCTTCCGAAGAAATTGATGTCTGATCGGTTTCAACTCGAGGTGTACCTCCATCGACAGCTCTACTACGATCATTGATATGATAACGAAAGTCACGGAGCTCGTCTGTATTCCAATTGCGATCCAAAAAACTGAAGCGATATATCGGCGGATTAGTCGCATTTTGATAGCCTAGATTTCCCATATCTTCTGGCAGTTGGTACTTTGACGGTTTCCCACCAATCTTCTTTCCTTTGCTGTTCTTGATCCGGTATTCTCCATGCCAGGGCTTTCCAAACCTTTCCACTGTGCTGATACCATTCTCCAGAAAGTAACGAGTGCGAGAAAAGATTGGATGAATCCCTACCTCTTTCTTTCCTGCTTGGAACTTGTTTCTGACCGATTGTTCTTGATACGGAGCGACAAAGAGATCTTCTTCAACTGCACGAACTTTGCAGCAATGATTGAGTAACTTGCTCACTCGTTTCATAACGCAAAGATCATAGTAATCGAGTCGATTCAGTACTTGAAGCCAAAGATCTGCAGAAAGAGGATTCGATTGCGGCATGAGTTGTTTGAGACTCGGAGAAGGCGAAGAAGGATTAGATCCTTAGAAGATCGAGAGAGATCAGATCAGATCTGAGAATGGGCAGTGATAGGAACGTTTGAGCCAGCTCTTGATTGTTTGGAGTCTGAGAAATCTGTTCGAACGAAGATTAACGAGATAGAAGATGAAGAGATTTAAGGAGGGAGCGGTGGATTGGCGAATGGCGGCAGACTTGGTTGAAGCTTTGAAGTCGAAATCGTTTGAAGCCTGAGCGGAACTGAAGTTTCCCGATTTAGATTGACTCAAAGGGTAGGAGAAGAATCGAAGAAGAATCGAAGAGGAGTATCGGACTCTACTTGAATGGATGCGAGTGTTCGAAAGGGAAGATGGAAAAAATTAGACAAGTCGCTTCTTGTTCTCAACCACTCACTCCTCAAATCGGATCATGATGCAACAAAGCGAGCAAGAACGAGAAGAACTAGCAATCATCAAGAAACGAGCTACTCTGGATTCAATCCCAGAAGACGTAGCTCTAGCCATCGTCGAGAGGGTCAAAGGATGGGTTCTAGAAGGCAAGACGCTGGAGGAAAAGGAAAAGGCAACAAAGTGAGTCTTTGCTTCTCTCATTCCGACTCTACCATCTTTTGTGTAAACGATGACTGATCGATCTCGTGTCTTCACAAACTCGCACCATCGTTCTTTTTTAACAGAGCAAGAGACTCCACTCTAAGAGCGATCGCTCTAAGTTGCAGAACCAACTTCCATTTCTACTTCCCTGCTCTAATCGAAAACGTCACATTCGATGGTACTGGCTTATTCAGTACTGAAACTATATTCCAGAAGGAGAATTACGGCCATCTGGTCAGATCACTTCACGTCAAACTCATACCGGCTGGTCTGAGTCGAACGGCAAAATCTCTTCTATCAGACGACTTGGCGGCCATCTCTGGCCTTCCTCCTTCAGTAGACTACAAGATCAGATTTGAGCAAGGGGTCAAAATGGTCTGGACCGGACTCTTTCGCAATCTTCCTGCATTGGAAATTTTGATCATCGAATCAACCACTTCCATCCCCGGTTTATTTTTCGAACGTCATGCGTTCCTCACCAATTCTCTCAAAAAGATTTATGTTAACGCTGAGAAAGATGATAGAAAAAACTTGTCAGCAAGGAACAGCTTATGGCTGCTGCTTTTCGTCCCTCAAGCCTCAGAAGCTGCGCTGGGGATAGACGTTTCGGTCGAGGATTTGAAATTTTTACTGGAATTTGGTGATACGGTCGAAGGTTTATCTCGAGTTTCCAAACTATCATTGGGGTTCATATTTATTTGGGATGGTGCAAAGTCAAAGACTTGGTGGGGATTTCAAGAAGAGCACTATGGACGTTGCGCTCAAGGGAATCAGAAGACGTTCGCAGTGTCTCAACTTCTTCGATGCGTAAACACAAATCGACTAGTATCTCTCGAAATCGTGGGGAACTTTGCAGATTTGAGAAAGGGAGACAATACGCTCTTGTTGGTGGAATGCCTTACAGTTCTTCATCGATCTTTCGACTCACTTCTTCACCTGAGATTAATCGGGTTTAAAGTTCAGAGTAGACAGACCAGACAGTAGATGTTTTTTCAATTTCAAAAACATGAAGATGCTGACTATGGAAGGCAGCACCTGGAGGGGCTTCAGATGTGCAATCATATTCCCTCCAGCTTGGAGGTTTTTTGGTTACCTTTTTATACTGGGGAAGAATTCCAAGCTGAGGATCATCTACTTCAGTTTATCAGACTACAGGGCTCATCTTTAACCGCATTGAGAGAGGTGGTAGTTCCGAAGTCTCCAGTCTTACTCGACAGAACCGTTGGAAATCTGCAAAGCTGGACTATCAAGAGAGAGAGATTAGAGAAGGAAGAGATCTTTACGAGTGGGAGGGTCATTTTAAGGAAAGTTGAAACAGGTGAAATGGGTGAGTAAACGAAGGATTCGAAGTCGTCCTGATCATTTGGGAACACTGAAGAAAGATGCTGACGAAACTCGCTTTCCATCTCTGCGTTTCTCATGTTCCATCGCAGTTGGCGACCCTTCCAAGCCTGGCGAGGTCTTTCTCTCAACTTTTCGTTGGGTTTCCTCCTAAAGTTTACTTCTGTCGAAGCTTCGAAACTTTTGGCTGGAGAAGATTTTGAGATTAAGATGGGGAGAAACGAAATCAAGGGAGTGGAAGCTGAAGACGATTTGTCTTTTTTTGACGGTTTCTGCCTGCTTTTGTTATTTGCGTAGACAACATACCAGTTTTGTTCAAATCGAAACTTTCTGACTCTATTGTTGTCTGTTCAAGAAAGCTCAACCGACTCTGTCGTCAAAATCAACTTGACGTTCGCTCTGCTGCAGAGGGTCGACGTCTAGCTACATCCGTTGATTCTGTTGGATCTTTCATTCGAGCTTCGACTTTCAATTCTTTCTGTCAGACCAGGCTGACAGTTTCGAACTTTCACAATTTTGGATTTTCAGAATGCACAGGGGAAGAAAGAAAACAAAAAACCATTGACGAATCTCTGACCTGAAACCCTTTTGAATTGAATCGTTTTGTTTTCTTCTTATCATTTTACTTGATTCAATCTGGAAATCTTCTTCTTCTAACAAAGCCCATTTCTTTCAAAACCCCTTCTCTTCATTTTGCATCTCTAACTCTGAACCTCAAACTCAAATACCCCATCTCTTGGAACACTTTTTACAAAGTTGTTAAGAGCCTTGAAAGCTTCCTTCAATTCCTTTACTTTCCTAGGACCAAAATCTTTTTCATCAGCAACTTTATCAACAGCAGCTTCCCATTTTTCCAAAACGTCTTTATATTTTGCTCTTTCTTGTTCAAAGAGAAGAATATCATCATCATCATCGTCGTCATCGTTTGAAGGATCACCTCTAACCTTCTTGTTCGAAGAAGAAGAAGCGGTAGAATCACGAGTGTAGGTTTGAGGATTAATGTCTCTCCATGGAGTGGTGATCTTTGGTTGAGATTGAGATTGAGTTGAAGGACGAGATTGAGGATGAGATTGAGGATGAGGATCGGTTCTTGGTTTTTGATTGGAGGGGTTGAAGAAGTTGGAGGGTTTGAAGTTGATGGACGTTTACTGAAGGACGGTAGGGAGTTTGAAGTGGATTGAGATGCACGAGGTTTGGAAGAGGAATCTGAGAGAAAAGGGAAAGATTGGATCCAAAGAGGGGAATGAAGAGATGTAAGATCAGCTTCAGCTCAACGTGAGCTAATAAAGTCAAGATTTCTCTTCCACCAAATCAAAAGTGATATCTATTTTCCAAGCATAACCTTTTCAATGGAATCAAAACAAATCCTCAAAGAGAGAAAGATGAGGTAGGCAAGAGCTCTCCGCTTTGGGCTATTTCGACATCTCATCTCGAGGCATTCGTTCCTCTCCAATCTTGCGCCTCCCCTGCAAAACTTTTCAATCATGGACATGTCAACAAGGGATACTGACTGCTATTTTGTTTACGAAGGATAAAGACAGCGTCACCATTGTCCAAATTCTCAGCCTGTACAGATTGCTTTGGATCCAAAGGAGGGGAATTGCCAGTTAGACCTTGTTTACATCTACAAGTATAAATCTGGAATTGATCTGCTAAATCTATTTGTTGATCTCTTTGCAATTCTTTGAAAGCGTCCTTGTGTGCATCGTCGTGCCTTAACCAAGTACGGATCAATTTGCCTACTTTGGTCGTTGGCTTGACTCTGTTGAGGCAGTTTAAAGTACCACTTGAGCCTTGATGCTTGGGACAGATTGAAAGCGTAAATTCATCGATTGACATTGAACTGGATTTGGAGCGAGACATTGCAGAATGGAGGATGAGTGAGTGGGAGAAAGTCAAGATTGCTTCTTACTTCTCTCCACCAACTACAACATCTACTCCATGCTTCAAAATCTAATTCTTCTCCCAGAGTTACTACTTCAAATCGTACTACACCTGGACTCGCCAGATCTGGTCAGCTGCAGACAAGTCTCAAGAGAATGGTTCAACATACTAGACCTCACCTCTTCTCTTTGCTCCGACTTCATCCTTACCGATGACTCCAAGGTCAAGTGGAAACATGAAATGCTAGAATAAATCAAACTCAAAACTCAAGCGTATCGAAATCCATACTGATATCACTGGTGGATTCAAGAGAACTCCAAATTGGATGACTCCTTTCGAGGCGACTGATTATTCGGCTAGATTGGTACGAACGATCCTGAATTCAAAAGAAACATTGAGGACTTTCATTTATTGTCCAGTGTCAAGAGATGGAGAGATTGGGATAGATTTACTTCCAATCGTATTGCAACTGCCGAAGTTAGTCACTTTTACTATTCAAGATTCTATCGAAGGGCAGAGAAAGGCTTTGAGCCCCAGCATCTATTCGGAACCAATCAGTGCGAGTCTGAATCCAAATAAATCAGAGTTTTCACTTAGACGTCTTTCAATACCGATTTCGTGGGAAAGTATAACAATTGAAATGGACATGTCTAAGATCGTTCCGATCCTAAGAAAGGTTTCCGGATCTCTTTAGTTCAACGAATGAGAGAGGCAGTCATTGATCTTATCGACTTCAAATTACATCCAGAGTATAGTCTCTAGAAGTGAGTCTTCTGTTTCCCTTGCTCACTTTTGATCGACTACTGATGCGCGTATTCTTCTTTCTTTCCCTCTACATCTCGTTCTCAGTATGAAGAGATTGAAATGGTGTTACATTGAAGTTGAAGACGAGAGTACAAAGACAATAAATTACAATTTCCATCACTACATTCAACCTCACCAAAATTCTTCTTCGACATCCTTCTTCCCTTCACAAAAACTTGCTTCTTCGATGTAAATCTCCATATCTTCGTTTCCCACATCAAGTTTACTTCTCAAAACATCGTCTCTTTCCCTCTCCACCTCCTCAGCCTCTTTCTCCTTCTTGAGAAATCCGAAGCCAAATCCTTCATTTACTCTGCTAGCCAAGTTCTCAATTTTCGAAACGAACTCCAGTGACTGTAGGTAATCTAAAAGTGTGAAGACGAACGGTCTTTGCCTTCGAAGGCTGAACTCGTTCTTCTCTTTCAATCTCTCCCGTGCCTTCTTTCAGCACATCTCCATCTATTTAGATTACACCATGGACGACTCCTATACTGCCACAAAGATTGAGATCAAGGCTGGAACTCATTATCACGATTTACAAGAAGTTCGAACGAGGTGAGTGTCATCAGGTTCGTGTGTACAGATCCACTTCTTTTCTCACATCGATCGATATCCTACCTGGTATCCTCTCTTTTCTTCTTCACAGAGAATTTGTCGAACCAAAAGGATGGAAACCATTTTTTACTAGACAAAGCAGATTCAACATCCGAAGAAGAAGACTACACAGGTCTATCACCACCTCAACCACCGATTTATGTGAATCTCCTTCAAATCTGCGTCCTAGCGAATCATTTGAATGGAAAAGATACTCATCTTAGAGGAATCAAAGTCTTCAGTCCTTCATTACCAATCAATACATCAACTCGAGATCAAATTGATTTCCAAATCGGTTTGAATTCTCTCCTCACAAATTCGAATTCGAAAGAAAAGGAAAAAATAGAGATTATAAAGTAAAACTCTCTGAAAAGCCTGGAGTGGGATCTAAACAAGTAAATGTTTTCGATAGATCTAGAAATGAAGAAACTGCAAGAAAGAAAGCATTGAAAAGTTTCGAAAACAAATCGATTGGTAAAGAAAGAGAG
Organism: Hemileia vastatrix; assembly: GCA_030280995.1. Classification (NCBI taxonomy): domain Eukaryota; kingdom Fungi; phylum Basidiomycota; class Pucciniomycetes; order Pucciniales; family Zaghouaniaceae; genus Hemileia; species Hemileia vastatrix. Next base: position 10,940 of record JASXTE010000302.1, read on the forward strand.
AGAGAGATTTGATTATTAAAAGAGAAGATGGTACTAGAGCTATTAGAACTTCTGATAGTGGTTTGGATAGTGATGTAGATGGAGAAATCGGAGATGAAAGTCTGGATGAAGATTTGGATCTTCGAAGGGAAGGGGAAAGAGATGGAAGAGTAGATGATGACTTTAGGAAATTCGTTGGATTACTTCTTGAGTTGAGTAGAGGTTTTGGTTCGGGTGGGTTGAGATGAAAGATTGGTTTGTTTCTCGGCTCTTCAAACATTTGTATTCGTATCCTTCGGCATTCAGGTAATGGTTCTCACTTCTCATCTTCCTCTTAGCTCTTTCCTGTGAAGTTGAAGGTTCGATCGGCTACGAAAAGAGAGCAATGTGTAATTAAGATGATTTTGAGACAAAGAAGTTGATGTGATAGCTCGAAAGACAGCAAAGATAGCAGGAAAGTATGAGGTATGATAGAAATTTTACAAGGACGAAAGAGAATTCTGGTAGTTTTGAACTGAAAAAGAAGCGGCTTCGAAATTCAGGTGGGGTTCAATTGCGTGTAATCCTTTCACCGTCTAAAAATCTCAGCTTGGGAGCGTTGAACGGCATCAACAGCTTGAAATCATCACTTCTGTCCCTTTCTCCCTTTTCTCCACACAAACAATCATCTTCCAGACATGGATATTTAGATCTCTCTTCTTCACAGGACAAAGACTCCAGATTTTGAAATTGACAACGTGAAAGCCAATCATACAAGGTCTTTGGACCGACCTTGACTTCAAGACGTTGAAGACACTTGAAGTTGAGGCTTTTAGATGTGAAAGGCAAAGTATGGTACAATGCCAGTAGAATGGTCAATTCGGTGAGTTTTGAAGCGTGTCTTTCGAGATTCCATCTGAGACAAACGATGCCAGCTTCGCGAATCGGATAAGCAATTTGTATATCCAATTTATGAAGCTTGGGCGAATTGAGGTTCCAGAAAGTTTCAAATACAGAATCGTTGACGTTTCTGAGGGATAATTCTTCCAAGTTTGGGAAAAATAGTTTAGTGTCCGAGGTTTCTGCTAGATCGACATGAAAGACAAGAGAGACGGTTTCTGGAGTAAACAGATGAAGTATTTTCAGCGTTTCTTGAGAATTGTAGACCATCGATCCATAAGAGTTGGACAAGAGAAAGCCACTGTCTCTGCTCATGTCTACATCTATCCCCAATTTGAGAGTCTCTAGAGAGCTACCGAACCATCTAGCAACAGATTCCCAGTCTACTTGTAATCCGTGCCATTGCAGTCGAAGATGTTTCATTGGAACACCTTTGATAACGTCTTGAGGAACTCTCAATACTTCGTTCTCTCCAGGAGCTTGAGGTCTAAACATGAGCAGTTGAAGATCTGTAAGATTCTCGAATTGGAAAACGAAAGGCCAGATGTTTTGAGAGAGTTCGAGATCGAATACGTCCAGTCGGTCCAGCTCGAGTTTCGACTTCGATAGCTCTTCAAAGAGTTCCGTGGCGAGGTGATCCGGCGTCAGATCATATGAATAAATCATCGAGTAATGGCAAGAGAATTCAGTTAGACCCTTGCCAACGAGCTGCTTGACTCTTCTGATGGATTCAACAATCTCGTTTATTTCTGCCCCGTCACTTTCTGTACTTTGAATGACTAGTTGAGGAGAACCTGGAGTCTTTTCTCCGCATTTGAGAGAGATGGGAACCCGAGCAGCCTCTATCAGGATAGATCTCAGGGAGCCAAAATCTTTCAACTTTCCTAGCAGATAACAAATAAAATCCATCGTATCGTCACCCTCTTGGGAGAAGGGCTCTTCTATCGAGAATCTTAGCTCTTGGAGCGTTTGTTTTGAAAGTTTGATCCTTGACAGAAAGTGACCTAAGAATGTGGGGTCTACGAATGTGGGATCTTCAGGATCCCAAGTCTCGATCCATTCTGAGCAGAAAGTACTGAAGTTCATAGAGACCTTGACTAGACGGTTCTGAGACAAAGCAGCAAGTCTGTCGAAGTGACCAGAGATAACTGAGAGATCTAGATCTCTAGCGGTTCTAGAAGTCAGACCCACTTCTTGGTGAAGGGTTGGATCGGAGATTATTGACTCTCTCCAAAGTCTGGAGATGGCGCTGGATTGGGCGATTGATGAGGGAGGGAGGAGTGAGATGATGGAAGTGAACATTTCGTTCGGAAGTTCTTGGATGGGATCCTGATTGTCGTTGTCGTTGCTGTTGATAGCTTGCATTGTTGCTAGTGGATTGATTTGGTTAAGAGGAGAAGAATCGAAGACGAATCGAAAAGGAGGATAGCAACTCTTTTGAGAGATGCAGAAGGCTGGATGCGAGTGGTCAGAAGGGAAGATGGAAAATTTGGAAAAGTCGAACTTGGCTCGAGATGAGGCTACTTCTTCGTCATCACATCCAAGTCTACGTATGAGCTCAGTAATGATTCTATTAGCTTCAAAACTATCAGTACAGATCAAAACGAGAGCGACTTTGGACGAAGAAGCCCTTTCAATTCTCCAAAGCTTGATGGCTAGAATCGGTACTTAGAAGTACGTCTCCAGCCAAATCGAAAATGCTGTCCTTTCAGCGTCTTGTACTTCAAAGTCTCCCTCTTCGAATCTACGAACAATTTTCACAGATTTCCTCTTCGAATTTCCATCTGTGAAAACCATCTAAATAGGCAAAACGCAGAGGAGCGATCCTGTGGAAGGCGAAAGAGCTCGCTGGATGTCTCGACTTTCTTCGTCTATCTTTCTGCGAGTCTTGAAAGGTCCTGATTCGCTCGTCGCTCAAACTTGACATCTCATCCACAACTTTTGAAAGAGATACAAATACAACTAAGGAGCATGTCACGAAGAGCATTATCGTTGCAAGAAAGACCTCGAGTAAATGTCTTCAAACGACAATCGTTTCTGAATGAATTAGATCAGAGGAACGCGAACGTGAAGATATCATTTCGTTAAAAAGGAGCTACAGTTTACGAGAAGTGTGACAGCGGAATCGAGCGTTGGAAAGTTTTGGTGTACAAGAGAAAATGAAGCGTCAACAAGGGAGAAACTAGAAAATAGATAGAAGCTATGGTGACGGATTGAAGAGAGATGCGATGCGCCTCTCGTTAAGCGAGTTGCTTTTCCTTTTCAGATGGAGTTGAATCGGAATCAAGAGGAGTAGTTGGGTCCTTTGAGAATTGAGCATCGACGTCTTCTCCTCTCTTGATGGCTTCGGTGAGTTCGTTGAGCTTGCTTTGATTTCTCAATTTGCCAGTCTTCCATGCTGGTAAACCCGAGTTGAAGATATCATCGACTTCTTCCAAACTCTTTCCGACTGATTCTGGGAACATGAAGAAGACGTGGATGGTCATGGTGGCACAAAAGACACCGAACAAGATGTAGGTCTTCCATTGAATGTTGGCAAACGATGGAGGGACGAAGTAACTGAGAGCAAAGTTGAAAGCCCAATTTCCTGATGAAAGCAATCGAGATCAAGATGAAAGAGATTTGAAACAGCCAGTCAGCTTCCTGGACGAGCTTTTCCCCCTCAAGTCTCAGCTCTTCGAAGCGGTTGATCTACTCACCTGCTGTTGACAAAGCGACAGCTTTGCCTCTGACTCTGGTTGGGAACAGCTCTGGAGGATAGACCCCTGTATAATGGTGAAGACATTTTGAGCCGGTGAGAAAGTGAAAGAGAGTGAGAAAGAGCGGAAGAAGGTCGGATAGGTTAGTTTGCGCTCAAAAGGAGCCACAGAGCTCTTCTAATGCATCAAATGTCGATTCTGAAAGATACTCAAAGCTCACAGGCCCCCACGTAGGTCTGAGAGTCAAGGATAATGATAACAGAGGCATTTTTGGAGAGAAAGACGAGCTCAAAGAAGTCAGTAAAGAGCGAAAACCAACGGAGTGAGTAGTGTCGTCTTCAAAGTACGTCGCAGTGAACTAGCTTCTGGAGGATGTCGGAACACTTGAGACGTTAGCGAGGGAGATCTTTACACTCACGCATAGCTTTTGAAGTCAAAGAAGAGAAAGGAGATGGACAAGAAACGGAAAGAGATGTGGGTCAGACGCTTAAAGAGGTGTTGATGACAAGGGAGAGTAGTACCCGTTCTTCTGAAGCTCAACTCGGACTCACGAAGCTACGAAGAGGTAGGTACTGTTAAGAAAAAGAATCCAAAGAGAACAAAATGAGAAGCGAGGTGAGCGTGCTGGCGCTTTCGACAAGTGAAGATCTGGACTCACCAAGCAATGACACCTTTTCCAGCAGCTCCTCCGACGTGCCAAGAGACTGAATCTGATTCTCCTAGCTTCTTGTTAGGAATGTGAGGTTCTCCGTAAGTAGCCATGATTCCAGCGTTGGCGAATAAGAAAGTCATCATCAAAGTACTGTTTTGGAAGGTAAAGAAGAGACAGGTCAAAACGCGCATCGTCAGAGAGAAACCTCAACTCGGCCACAGATTGAGCCTAGTACTTACCTTCCGATCAACAAAGTTGGACGTCTACCCCATTTCTCCAACCAAATCAAAGCAGGGACGGTCATGACCACTGTATGGAAAGAAGAGAAGGAGTCGAGGAAAAGTGAACACGGAGAAAAGTGAGCGTCAGCATCAGAGACTTCGCAAGCTCTCATTTGAATGACTACTCCTCTCGCACTTGATTAAATACTTTCCATTTATTACGTATTGGATCGAAGACGATAGAAGGTTTGCATTTCCAGTGATTCCAGCCATTTGGAAGACATAGGTGATGTCTGTGAGCAAGAAGGAAAGGGGTCAGAAAACGACGGCTTATTCTTTATGCGTCTGATTCGAGAGGACCTCAACTTACAGTACATCATGACATTCATTCCGGTCAATTGAGACCAGATCTGGGTGAAGACAGCGATGTGGGTTCTGTTGAGAAGATTTCCTCTGAAGAGATCGATCCATTTACTTTCTCTCTCTTCAGTGATGGAAACTTGCATTTCCTTGAATTCGGCGACGACTAGAGGATTATTCTTGTCTCCTCCACCGTGAACGAGAGCCAAAACGTCTAGAGCTTCTTCCCATCTTCCCTTTGATGCCAACCATCTTGGAGAACGAGGCATGAAAGGAATGAAGCAGAGTAGAATGATGGCTGGGATCATTTGGAGCCCCCAAGGTACACGGAAAGAGGCAGTGCCAGTTCCATCATCTTTTCCAATGAATGTACAGCCATAAGAGATGTAGTAGAAGACGCAGCTAAGAGAAGTCAGGGAGCAAGAATGGGAAAGGTAGAATTCAGCATTGGTTCTCGAAAGAAGACGACTTCTTTTCGGACTCACATTCCCCAAGTGATAGCCCATTGTTGGCAGGCAACCAGACGTCCACGGATATGAGTAGGAGCCAATTCAGAGAGATAAACAGGAACTTGAGCGGAAGCGATTCCTGAAAGATGCAAAGCGAGGTTGAGAGGGAACACAATGAGCGATCCTTCTGGACTTCGCGCGACAGCTCTGTCCTCATTCTTGACTCACCGACACAAAGACCGCAGATGAATCTTCCGACGATCAACATTCCGAGGTTTTGAGAGGCACAACTCAAGATGGATCCTACCAACCAGAAGCAACAGGCCACGGCGATCGATTGTCTTCGTCCAATCCAATCAGTCAAGATTCCAGAGATGAGAGCTCCGACGAAAGATCCACCAGGCATAGCTAAAGGTTTCGAAGGTAGATGATGGAAATTGGATCAGAAGACAAAGGATTCGTTGCGAAGAAATTGCAAAGGACACGGATAAAGCAGAAGGAGAGAAAGAGAGAGTCAGTCTCAGGCGCATACCTCAGCCAAGATCTCCTCGTTTTTCTGTTTCGATCCTATCATTGATCGTGATTCATGCTTTTGTGACTGGTCAATCGATACTGACACGCGGTCACACCTCCCTGGACATCGGGAGTGACACCTGATGTTTCAAGCACGCCTTGATCATTCATCGTGACCGGCGTATTTGCGAAGTAAACAGAGTAATTTTTGGTTCCGATGATTGCTGACATTGACGCAACATCGAATCCGAACAGAAGGCCACCTGTGAAGAAGAGGAGAGTGACAAAGCGTCAGAGTACGTAGATCAGAGAACTTGAGACTGATCTTTCCGAAGACTCACCTACACAGGCCAAAGCTGTGAGAATGTATGGGTTGGAAATTTGCTTTCTAGTCATCTTGAGAGTGACTCGAGGAAGAAAAGGGAGAGGGAAGAGAAGGGAAGAGTGTTCTGAGAGGAGAAAGAGAAAAAGGGGAAAACGCAGAAATGGTCGAGAGACCACCCCTTTTATACCCTCTCGCTTCCCCCGCTTTTCGTTGTGTCTCTCTATTTTTCTTCAGGGACAATGAACTAACAATTTGCGTGGTCGCGCAGAAGAAGAGACCCTCCAGCAGAGTCCCCCGCGGATTCGAGCTGCAGGGGAGGCGAATAGGGGCTAAAGTGGCGTCGTTTCCCACAACGAGGTTTTTCGCCCAAATCGCCTACGTAGTGAGATCCGCTTTTTGCCTGCGATTTTGGCTTTCTCGACCGCATTGCTCTGCGAAAGAGAGCCTTTAAATCTTGCCGCGAAAGGCAATTGCATGAAGCTGGATCTCGCTGCTTTCTTGCCTTCATTTCTGTGCCCTCGAGGTTTCTCTTTGCGAATCTCGAGAGTCGAGAGACCTCTCGTTCTGCTGTCCCCACAAGTTTCCCAAAGACAAAGAGAGTTTCTTGGGGAGAAAATTGGTGGGTGGAGAAGATCCGAAAGTCCGAAAGGTGCAGAGAGAGATCCGTCGAGGAGATTCGCCACGTCGAATTTACTCAGAGTCTCTCTCGTCGCCATCCACCACATTGTCCACTATCGCCTCTCGAAGTTTCACTATCTGCAAGTGTAGCAACTCTGAATATTGAAGAGATTACTGCCAAAGATTATACTTACAACGAGAAATGGCTGAATCAATTGGTAAGTGTCGATGCAAATGGAAAAAAGCGCGCAGTCCGATTCTGGAACGATTCTCAATCTCTATCTTCCATCCACTCTCAAACTCTCTCGATGACTTCTGCTTAAGACTCAAAATGGATCTCAGAAAAACAAGATCTACCGCAACACAGTTCAATAGACCAAGGAGCCGTCTGTACGAGCTTAACACTGGATTCCGAGTGGATCGTAGTTGGAGCTGCAAATGCAAAGATCTACGTCTTTGATTCAAAGACAGGGACTCTTTCGAAGACTCTGGAAGGTCATGAAAGTGGTGTCTGGTGTACGTGTTTGATCAGCAAGACTGAAAGCAAGTACCTTGGAGCTGAAGAAGTGGATGGGAGCAAAATAGAGGCTTGGGACGAACTACTAGAGAAGCCATACCACCACTCGGACTATTCAGAAATCTGGCAAACGAAAGTGAAGGCTCTAGAGAGTAAAAATAGTGTGGAAAGTGATGATAATGAAGCAGAAAGTTCAGACCAGTCGCACAAGCTGACGGGAGCTGCGCAAGGTTTTGGAAATCGAAGTGCACTTCTCGTTAGTGGAGCATGTGATAGAACAGTTCGGATTTGGGATCTAGAAACTGGGTGAGTGACGAGGAAAGTTAGTGAGAAAAGAAAGGCAAAGGCAAATGTGGCGATGCGAGTTGCGACTGAAGCTTCATCTTGACTTTCTTCTCTTTCTCTTTTTCTTCAACGCCGCAATTCTCTGATTTCAAGGGAATGCAAGCAAGTTCTAGAGGGTCACACATCTACTGTCCGTTGCATCAAGGTTCTGGATGGAAGACCTCTCGCAATCTCTGGCTCAAGAGATTCGAGTTTGAGAGTTTGGGATCTCAAAAGAGGTTGTCTTGCTCATCTGCTGTCTGGACATAAGAACTCAGTAAGGACACTAGCAGTGTATGGTACCAAGGTGGTCTCTGGCTCTTACGATTGTACAGCAAGGATCTGGGACGTTTTGACTGGAGAGTGTCAACACGTCTTATCGGGTCATGCCCATCAAGTTTACGCGGTCGACATCAATGATAGACTGGTAGCTACCGGAAGTTTAGATGCTACTATCAGAGTCTACGATTCCAAAACTGGGTGAGTAGCTGGATAGAGACAGGTCTCGAACAGAGAAAGCGCCTTTAGATTCTAGCTCACTCTCATGAGCTTTCTCCATTCCCTTTCCCACTCCACAAGAGAGAGTCTCGCGGTCTTAAATGGTCATACTTCTTTGGCTGGTCATCTGCAGATTTCTGAAAGAAGGATATTATCTGGTGGATCGGACGGTCGAATCATGATTTACGACGCAAAGACGTTCGAGACGCTTCATCGAATTCCAGCTCACGACAACTCGGTCACTGCTCTCCAATTCGACGAACAAGAGAACGTTCTTGTGACTGGTGGTAATGATGGAAATGTCAGACTGTGGGATCTCGAATCAGGAGAGTTCGTGAGAGAAGTCTGCGAAAAAATCTGAACAAGTTTGGAAAGTGTCTTTTGTCAGAGGCGATAAATGTGTGGTTGTTTCCAAACGTGATGCTAAGACGATGATGGATTTGATTTCGTTGAATTCTAAGAAGGAGGAAGATTGGGAACTTGTCTAGAAATTTGTAAAGATACATCTTTTGAACGTTCTGAAACGAACAAATCGAGTGCCTGCTTCACCACCCAAAAGGCCCGAATCGACGTGTCAGTTGGAACTCAACCCTTGAGCAAATTGAGCGATGCCCTCGAACGAAGACTGCAAAGATCGATTCGATTTGAATCAAGAAGCGCAAGGATCCTCATCGCCAGAGATCCCAGCAGACTGAAGCGACGTTACTCCTTCTACTTCTAGGCTTACCTCTACCACTTTCTCGAAATCTCATCTTCAAGGTCCAGTAACCTGCATCAAATCAAATATAGCAGTCGATAGCCACACCAAGAATCACAAAGGCAGAAGATCCAGCCGAGCCGAGGTGAGTATGAGTGGAATGTCTCAGTCTCGAAGGTTTGAAGTCAGGGGTAGAAAAGGGAAAGGTATGGCAAGGCGCAAAGTCAGTCAAGGAAATCAAGGGCATGCTGTGGGGATTGTTGTTTGGAAGAACTACATACACAGATTCAAAACATTCCGAGCCAATTCAGCAATCCAGACAGGGAAAGAGAGACGATCCAGAGGAGAGGCCATTGCCCCATTGATCCTCTTCCTATCAACAACAACATCTTTCTTTTTCATTCAACTCATCCTCCTTTGACTTTCTTTCTTTTCTATTCTTCATTCTTATCTAACTCAAATCCAATCTGCAAATGGTCGAATCTGGAATCGATTCAGTCCAATCAAGGCCATCCACCACCACCACCACTTCTCATTCTCAAGATTCAATCGCGCCTCAATCTCATTCAAATCTCGCCCAATCTCACATTCAAAGGAATCAAGCTTCGAAATCTGATGCCAATCACATCGAATCGTCAATGAATAGTCACCAGCACGGTCAGGCTGTGAGTCAGCAAATGCCTCTCCATCTTCAATCTCAACAACAACACTATCCCCATCTCCCAAACGGATACGCCGGAGATCACTTCAATGGGATGCCAAATGGTCAAGGTATGGTTCAGACGAATGCACGTATCCCAATGAGCGTCGTTGGTGGTGGGAATTCGATTGCTGCAAGGAGGGAAATGGTAACAGCATCTGCAGACGGAATCAAGGCTCGTCCCCAACACAGCAGCATTCCAATCAATGCACAGCAGCTTTACTCTTCCTACATCCAATCTCATCCTCCACCTCAACCACCATCTCATCAGAATCAGAGGCAGTCCTCCATGATAAGGTCTTCTAGTCATCAAGGCATCTCAATCGCTACCCATCCTCCTCCCTTCAATCAAACTGCTTCCATTCCAATGAATCGAACTCAATCTGCTTATTCAGCCTCCAATCTTTCACCTTACTTGGACAATCAAGGATCATTCGGTGGACCTGGATCTGCCCCGATGGAGAGAGGTCATTCAAACAGTAGCAGTGTTACTCTCAACGATTTCGATTCTCCTCAGCTCAACAATCCTTCCAAGAATTCCAAGACGAGACCCACAGCAAGAGCTAACAAGTCTGGAGGAAGGCAAGCCAAGAACAGCAGGAGAGCATCAGCAACAAGTGGGAGCAGAGGAGGAAGCGTCATCTCGGACGGTGACTACGAACCAAGTTCCAAAAGACCCAATCGATCCAAATCTAGAAGTAGAAGCAAATCGGTGGATTCAGCTCCCGGTTCGGATTCAGTTGCACCTTCTCCAGATCTAGGAACCATAGCCGACATTGATGCTATCGACAATCGTCTTGGTCCATGTCCAACTAGCTTTCCTTGTCCTTATTGTGAGAAGGTTTACACTGGAACTCATGCTAGATCGGTATGGAGAAGACATCTAGCTGCAAAACACAAGATTGCTCTATCTGATCAACCTAGACGAAGTAGATGGGATGCAAAGGTTGATAGACCGAGATCGAAGAATGAGAAGAGAGATAGAGCTCTGGCTTCAAAAAGGAAATGGGCAAAGAGAGATAGGATGATGAAGAAGTATGGAAAGGAAGAAGGTGCGAAGAGATGGGAACAAGAAGAAAAGAGAATGGCGGAAGAAGCGAACGGAGGAGGTCAACAAGATCAAGATGCAGAAGATCAAGACGACGAATCCAACAATCGAGCCAATGCTTTAGGTCTGGGACTTTTCGAAGACTCGAGCCAACCTTCTAATGGTTTCGAACAGAATTCGTACTCTCAAATGCAACCTCCAGAGCAAGCTCCATCGAATAACGATGCTAGATGGTGGACTAAAAGCAAGAGACAAGCAGCAAGTAACTCTTCTGTCAACGTTCCAGGTCATCCGCAAGCTCCTCAATTCGAGAACAATCATCAATTCATGCCGAACTCTTCTTTGCCAGCAAGTGCTCCTGGAGGAAAGACTTTGACTTTGAGCTCTCCAACAGCTACTTCAGAGCTAAATCGTTCGGCTCCAACTTCACCTGTCCAAGGAGTATCCAACCTATCTATGGCTGCAAGATCTGCAGACTGGTTGTCTGGAGTTGCATTCGCATCCTCTCCGGATTCGAGACGAGCCGGAAAGGCAAACGCCAGCGAGTTCAACAATCATTCGGCTACGTTCAATCACAACATCCATAATCCTACTCCTTATGGTCTCTACGAATCTTCTTCCAGTGCTGGAGTTCCCAATTTGTCTGTCACTACGGCAGATATGCAAAGATCTAGATCAGACTGTGGTCCCTCGGGTGACAATAGTTCGGAATTCTTTCCTCAATTCTACCACGGAAGGGGTTCGGAAACGAATGCAAATCAAATGGGTTCTTCCTCAAGCCACCAGAACTTCTCGAGAGAATCATTGGAACTTTCAAGGTCGAATTCTCTTCCAGTACCAACTTTCTCTTCTCAACCTTTGGTCGTTGGCGCTCCAGGTTCTTCTTCTCACTTGATCATTCCAAACAAGACTCCAGTCACTCATTACTCTGATCTCTATCCAACTCCTCCTTCTATGGGAAATGCAAGTTCAAGCGGAGAACCTTCGAGGACTGTGGCTCGTCCAGCTACAAGTCCAACAGGAGGATTCGAAGAAGACCAGCACAACTCTGATCTTCACAAGAAGAGAACAGGATTCGGAATGAGTCTAGGTGGACAGCTGAGAAATCTACCTTGGCAACCTTCTCAAACCAGTCAACAAAGCAGCTCTTTCAATTCTCAACCTTTAAGACCTTCGACTGCTCCGCTAATCGCTGAATCTCCGAGACGTGACCCTCAACAGCAGATGTTCATCTCTCCCAACAGAGACAAATCGGACAAGATGCTTTCACTATCTCAACTACCTCCTCGTTCGAGCTCTTCGATTCCGATTTCCAAATCTCAAAGTCATCTTGGGATCTCGAGTGGGATGGAAACTTCTTCTTCAACTGGTTCTTTAGACTTCAACATGTTCTTCAATTCTGGAAGTGCTCATTCCGATTCTCCTCCCAAAGCTTCATCAGCTCAAACCTCAACCTCTTCGAGCTCTATGGGTGCTCCTTCGACTCATCAAGTCTCTCAACCCAACCAGCTTTCTTCAGCCTTCGTTCCAAGTGCAGCTTCTCAATCTCAATACCCACCTCGAGACATCACCAATCAGACTCTGGATGGAAATTCAAAGATGGAAATGGAGAGACCAAGTCCATCGAATTCAATCCAAGCAGCTTCGAGTAGAAGATTCAACCTCGATGATTCTCCTTTGGCCAGAAGACTCAAATCTTCCGAGTCTGGGCTTGGAAATGGTCTCGTGAGGTTCAGTCCTTCAAGTCATCTTTCTGGAAGTTCACTTTCTTCTCGTACAAATCCAAGTTGGTATCCTTCTTCCTCAACTTCTCTATCATTCGCAACTTCTACTCCTTCGACTCTGATAGGATCGACACCGAAGAGAAAAGGTAATCCTTTCTCTTTGGATCAACATCGAATCTCTCCGTTGAACACTGAAGAGAGAAAGAGACTTTCGGAAGCTGATAAGGCTAGAACACTTCCACCAATGCTAGGACTGACACCTTTAAGATCAGTATCTGCTCCTTCGAAGAGACGAAGAGAAGAGGATCAAGACGATGGAAAGGATTCCGCGGGAGCTTCACCTTTGGCAAGAAGATCTTCTAGTTCAAACTCATCAACACGAATCCAATGCTATCTCCAAGATGAAATCCATTCAATCGGCAAGAGAAGAAGAAGAGAATTCACCAGAAGAATTGGATGGAAAGAGTGGAATTGGCAAGACTCCTTCAAGACATCATCAACTACTTTTCTCTTCTCCTGCAAATATGAGTTTGGCAAATTCTTTGGGTCTAGCTCCAATGTCTGATTTCAGATTCGCTTCAACTCCTGGAAGAAGAGCTTTCGATGATTCTTTTGGTTCATTAGGTTATACACCTTCTACTTTGACTAGACTCGGTAGAATGGAAGGTGGTTCTTCGAATTTCTTCTTAGGAATGGGTTTTACTCCGCTTGGAAGTGAAAAGAGATTCTCTCCTTCTTCAATCAAAGGAAAGAATAGAGATGGTTTGGAATCTTCTTTCTCTCAATACATCACTTCGGAAAGTCCATTCACTAACTCTTTACTCTCAAAGTCATCGAAGGATTTGACTACTTCTTTCGACTCTCCTTCTTCTTTGAAGAGAACGAAAGTCTCTAATTCGAGGAAAGAATCCGATAGCACTGGTCCATCTAAGTTGAAGAAATTGGAATACGGTAAACCTAATGGAAAAAGTCGGGGTGAAGATGGAGGAGAGGAGTTGGAAGCAGAAGTCGATCTTACTGGTACTCCGAGTAAAACTAGTAATAAGAAACTAACTATGGTTAGATAAGCGCAAGTTTTCTTTCAATTTCAATTCACCAACGACCTCTATTCCATTTCCAAAACGTTCTTCATGCGTCAAACTTTATCTCATTATTTTTGTCTCGTCTATGTTGCTTGTCGCTTTTCATCTATCGTTCGTCTCTGTTTCCGTTTCATCTCTTCATTCCTTTAATGTTCACAATCGTTTCTCTGTTCCACACGTCGCAATATCGGATTCGTTCTATCGGTATTTTTATTTTGTTTGTGTTTCCAAGTGCATTTCTCTTCTCCTCTTTATTTATCTGTCTTTCTCTCTTCTCTTATAATCAAGATCTCTATTCTTCATTTGCTCTGCACTCCTCACACTTTTCAATTTCACTCTCATTTTGTTTTTTCTCTTCTATTAGTGGACAATGCAATCTCAACATCTTCTTTTCGATCAAGACTAGTGCTCAGCTTCGTTGGTCTCTTTTGATTCGAGAGGAATGACTTATTTAACAAGTTTTGCAAAGGTGATGAAGTGTAAGTTTTCTACATCTTTTGTGAGTGGACAGGAGAGATAGGTGATTAGAATAAAACAAAGAGAACTAGGAGGCAGAACATCGAGCCGAAGAGAATGAACAAGCGAGAGGGAGAGGGAGAGAGAGGCAAAGGGAGAACAGAACGACGGTAAACCAAGAAAGACTGAATGGAAGGTTATGATTGAAGACTTGGTTAAAGGATCTCTATCTTCAATCCTTGGATTTCTTCTCCTTCTTAGATTTCTTCGAAGATGATCCACCTTCAGCAGCAGCAGCTTCTTCCTTCAATCTTTTCTTTTCCTTCTTTTCCTTTTTCCTCTGTTTCCTTTCCTCTTCAGTTTCACCTTCTCTCTTTGTAGAGACAGTAGATTTATCCGCCGTTTCCTCATCTTCATCATCATCATCGTCTTGAGCTTTCCTCTTCTTAGATGTAGATGAAGATTCATTGACTGATCCCATAGTAGTATCAGCAATAACTGAAGCAGCAGTAGCAGCAGCAGCAGCTACAGATGGAACAGAAGTAGAAGGACCACCACTAGTAGCAGTACCATTTTCCAAAGCCACTCCATAATCAACATAATCCTTTTTCCAATTCTCTGGAGTTTTACCATCCAAATTCCTACCATATTGATCCAATTTCCCATCTTTTACCATCTTTTTCTTTTCCAAAGCTTTTGGACCTAAACCCCATTTCCTAGGATAAGTATCTCTTTCCATGATACATCTCTTGACTTTGGCTACTATACCATGATCACAAGTAGCTAAATCAGTGGTTGACATTTGTGCTATTCCTAAGGCTATGGCTTCACCTTTGGTTGTAATCAAGACTACTTCTTCGTTTAATTCAATGTCTGATTCGTAACGTAATAGACCTGGTAACATTAATTTGGCTCCATAACAAACTGCATTGACTGCTGAATCTTTGACTACTAATCTTTTGTATCCTACTAGAAGTGATTCTAGAGGTCTGATTACTCTACGGAGATAGGTTTCTATGAGAAAGGTAGAGGAGAGAAGGTAAGACAGGAACGGCAAAGGTTAGTAAAGAAGATCAGAACGAAAAAGGAAGATTCGACCTCGACGCTTTGTTCTCTTTTCTCTCGACTTCCTTCCTCTCCCTCTTTATGAGAATCTCCAATGCTTCCACAACTTGAGGGAATTGAAAGGTCAGGGTAACTATGACATATACTCGATGTCTTCGCAAAACGTCAGGATGGTAGTTCCCTTAACGACGTCGCTCGAGATAGATTTGGGATTGATCATCTTTCCTATATTCTCTCCATCGTTCTTCTTTCTTCCAAATACTATTATCCTTCGCTTGATCTTTATTCTTCCTTTATCCTTCTCCATTCCGTTCCTACGAGATCCTTCCTCACGTATTCAAAACTGCCACTACCTCTTCTTCTTGCGAACTCACCATCTCTCTGATTATCATAAAGCCACTGAGCGTCCAAAACGTCATGCATTGTACAAATGCCATCATTTTCACCCAAAGCACCTGATCTGACTCTTCTCAATTCCTGCATATGACCTCCTACACCCAACAGTAAACCCATATGAACGCAAAGGGTTCTAATATAAGTTCCAGCTTCACAACTGACCCAAAAGACAGCCAAATGTCTATCATTATCAAATTCCAACAATTTGGATTCATGAATGGTTCTAATTCTCAATTGTCTTTTAACTGCAGAAATCAAAGGAGGTCTTTGAAATAAAGCACCAGTCAAGGTTTCCAAAACTCTAGGTAATTTTTTAATGTCTGATAATTTGTCATGTAATCTGAGGACTGCAACGTATTCTTTACCTGCACCTTGTTGAGATTTGACTAATCTTGTTGCTCGATCTATACAGACTATTAAACATCCTGTGACTTTTGGATCCAATGTACCTGAATGACCAGTTTTTTCTACTCGTAGGATTCTTCTGATCCAAGCTACTACTTCGTGAGAGGATGGATTGGAGGGCTTGTCCAAATTGATGACTCCTGATTTGACATAGGATGATAAATCACGTTTGAGAGGTGAGACACCGAATGGTAGAGGAGTAAAGTGAGAGGATCGGATTAGAAGCTTGTCCTGAGAGAGAGGAAGGAAGGAAGAAGAGAAGGAATGAGAGAGAGAGAGTCAGTCAATCAAAGATGCTCCTCTCTATCTATTCATCTATGATCCCTGTGATAATTCTACGTACATAGTTTTTGAGTAATAGAGGCCACTGGCTTGTGTCTAGGGAAGGAGTTGCGCTTGAAGGTTGAATGACAAAGTCACCAGCGACTTGTTTGGCAGAGATTGAATCTGAAGATGGTCCTGCAACTGACATAATCACTTCAGTATCAGAGTGAATGAATTACAATTGATTAGATCTGATTCTAGTTGCTGATTCTTGATGATTCGATCCTTAATTCAATGATTGAGATGACTGCTTGGTTGCTGGAGAAAAAATCTTCTCTCTTCTTCTCTTCCCTTTCTCCTTTGCCCAGACCATCAAAAACTTCTAACTGCTTTGCTGATTCTCGTGAGTAGATCAAATCCAATCCAATTAATCTATCTCTCATCCAGTTCAATCATTATCCCATCACCGAACAGAGACTGATCCTTTTTCTCTTCCCTTCTTTTCTTCTTCCCTTTTTTCTTCACTCTTTTCAGAGTAGGCTCATCTTCAAACATCCATCAAACCCCCCAAAAAAAGGACTAGTTCAACCACAATGGCTCCAGTCAAATCCTCTGTCTCCTCAAAGAAGGTCGGTGAAAAGTACTTTATCGATTTCTCTGCTCCAGCAAACGACGGTATCTTGGATGCCGCTCAATTCGAAAAGTTCTTGCACGACAGAATCAAGGTAGAGGGAAAGGCTGGTCAATTGGGTGACGTAGTCAAGGTTCAAAGAGAAGGTGAGTAGACAACGATGAGAGCGTGGTCGATGATTGGATGGAGAGATGATTGGTGGTAATTTGATGCAGAGCAGAGAAGCTTGGTCTGCGGAAAGAAGAGTCAATATTCATCAATGGCAAAGAGATGTCATGGATGTATGCTAGTCGAATCTATTATTCTCATCAAAATCTTCAACGTTCTTGGTAGTTTCATCACAAGCGCAGAGACATTTTGGATGTTCAATTTTCTCTTCCTCTCTTCCTTCTCATCTTCTGACCCCTACCCCTCCCTCTCTCTCTCTTCTTCTCTATAGGTGAAGGTAAGATCAACATCACCACCACCATTCCATTCTCCAAGAGATACCTCAAGTACCTAACCAAAAAGTACTTGAAGAAATCTCAATTGAGAGATTGGTTGCGTGTAGTCGCTACCTCCAAGAATGGTTTCGAAATCAAATTCTTCAACGTCTCTATGGGTGAAGAAGGTGAAGATGATGAATAAATCTAGTCACAATATTCAAATCATTGGATGATTCATCATACGATATTGATATTTCTACTACTTCTTAAAATAAGCAACTACTATGGTTTCCTCTTCTTTCTTTTTTAAAAACTTCACCCTTATGCCTTAAACCTCTCTCACTTCTTTCTGTTCCTCAACTTTGATGAATTACTCTTTCGATATTTGGAAATGTGAACCCTTCTTAATTGTATGGCGTTTCATTGTGCTTTTCAATTTGTACTTCTTCAAATTTAGACTAAGAAGGTTTTGTCCCGATTGGAATTCCAAAAAGACTATTCTATTCATTCATTTTCACTTTCTTCTTCGTTCTCTCGATCTGTCTTGTGTGTTTGATGTTTGAGTTCGTTGGACTTTTCTTCAAACGAATCGAAGAGACTTGGTAACTTGAGCTTGTGCGGCGAGTAACACAGGACGAGAGAGCGAGAATAGCAGACGACGACTCCTTTTGGAAGAGCTCAAACAACCAATTTATCTTTTCTTTCAAGATTAGAAAATGATAGTCAAGATCTGAGATGAGCCTTGAAATCTAAGCTCAACAAGATTGACCTTCTGGCTCTCTTTGCAATCGAGCGTTTGGGACTGAACGAAAGGTTTCGACAGGCTTCGATCTTTGTACGATGTAAATTCCCCGAAGTTCGAAATTCAATGAAGTAGTAGTCTCCTGAATAGATATGGAAGGACATGTGAGGATCTCACTTTCTTCTTTGTGTTGGGAAAGAAGAGAACCACATGCTGTCCGTAGTCATCAGAATCGAAAATTCGGTGGTGACGCACTCCCATATGGTCGACCACTTTTTGAAACCGTTCCAATTTATATCTGGAAAGTGGATTAGCCGAAATGAAGGAAATGCCATCTTTCTCTTGGGTTGTGAGTAGAAATCGTAGAAGACGGAAGTGAGAATCGTGAGCGGCGAGGGCAAAGAGAACAAAGGGAAAAGCCCCTGTTCGGAACGAGCTCCTTTCCCTTTGTTCTCCTCTTCAGTTTGATATCAATTTTCCGTCGCTTTCTAGCGTTCGGCGTAAAGACCTTGACCTGATTTACAGGAAAAAACCCATGTGCGAGAGGTGTTCCTCTGGCTTGGAAACCTGTCAACATCTGAAAATCTCGCCCTCCCCCACCGTCACCATCGTTCCCACTTTGTTTCGGGTGTTCTTTCCAAATCAACAGTTTCTTTGTTCTCTCTTGTCTACCATGATCGTGTTCTAAAATTAATCATGGCGAGGGCTTCCATCGAAGTTCTGACAGGTTCATATAAGAAGGATGGCATTAAAAAAAAAAAAGTGGGTAGCGAAATCCTTTTCTCCACTTCCACCTCTTTCTCAAGTTCTTTCAACTTTCCTTCATCTATCCTTCCTTTGGAAAGCTTATCGACATCGCTGCTGAAGACAATCAAGTCATATCGAAGTTGGATCACTTTCCCAGCGCCACATCATCAAGGCCACCTTTTGATCTTATCTTAACACCGATACAACACCATATATCGCGTTTGTAAGCGCTGTTAACCTTCAGTTCATACTCCTCAAATCATGGTGAGTCTTTTCGTAAATGAAATCCAGTCCCGATCGCATCGCGTTTTTCCCATCGATCTACGTGGAACGCAAAGACAGTCGGTCACCTCGCTCTCATTTGCTTGGTTTTCGAGTATCAAACGCTGTCCCATTACCTTGGTCCCATTCATTGACGAAGTTGAATGAATAGATCTGGGCCCTAGACCCTAGAACTCCTCAATCTCAATCTGGCTCTCCAGTTCACCCAAGAGAAAATCAAGTCGAGTGGGAAACGGTCGTCAGGGGATCCATATCCCGCAAGACATCGCTATCAAATTCTAGATTAGGTTTCAAGAATTCAAAAGCTCAAAAAGCTTTTTGTCATTCAAAGAAGACGTTTAGAGTGGCGAGAAAGGCTCAAAACCATGCCATTCATACGACAGACTGTGCCACTATCTCTCTTCACCAGCTTTAAAAAGGCTTCTTCGGAATGTTTTCTTTCCCTCTCAGCCTTCGAACTTTATCTTCTTACCTCTTAAACTCATGACTTACTATTCTCCCTACTCTGTTGGCCTTGATCTCTATCTCTTCCAGTCTTCCACTCGCCACTCTGCATCTCCCCCTTCTTCTCGGGACGGTGGTCAAGGTCATCAGCAGTCCAAACCTCCAAATTTCAGCCCCGTGGAGCTTCGTCCGATCAGAAAAGAGCCTTATGCTAGTGATCTCAGCCTCGCTTATGGCAGTTTTCCCCAAAAGAAGGTGAGTTTTTGATTGGGAAGAGGTCCGAACTTGGGTTTTCGACTTCGAGAGGTGATCCTCTCTCGAGGCCTTTGCGTCTCCAGGACCATTTTTAATTAACCTCCTTTTCCTTCTTTCTTTTCTTTTCTTTTTTTTCGGGTCTTCTTCTCTCCTCTAAAGACTCGTCCTCATTCGATTCACGTCGACTCTATTGCTTCAGAGTCATCGAGTCCTTCAAGCATGATGAATCCTTTCACTCCTGAGGCTTCAACGTCATTCAACCCTCAGCGCGGCTTTTCTCAAGATCAGCACGTTTCGGAAAAGGGAAGAAATGCATCCGAATGGACTTATGGAACCTACACTGCTGCCTCTTCTTCTTCAAACCTGCCACCTCAGCTCCAAGTCTACGAAGCGACGAACGAGCATACTCTAGATTCCAACAACATCTACGACTCTGGTGCAACTTTCGACACTGAGTTCTTTGGAACTCCTCTCTCGGCTGGTAGAAATGCTTCCAGTCTCTTCACGGACCCGTCGGCTAGGAGAAAGAACCAGGAGCAAGGATTTCAAGACGGTTGGGACGGAAGAGAAATGAGAACCCAACAAGAACAACAACAGCAATTCTATCATCTCCTCGAAGGACTGGGTGGTGGCAATCAATTCAATCTGGAAAAGAATTCGGGTTCGGTGGGAATGGGGGTGGAAATCGGGAGAAGAGACGAAAAGAGTCTGCACGGTCGTCCAAACTCTGCAGGACCTCTTCACACCCCTTACAAGGGGACCTCTGAGACCATTCATCCAAGCTCAGATCCTTACAGTTCAACCTTCTTCTATCAACCTTCTGAAGCGAGTACTCCAGCAAGCGGTGGCGGTGGTGGTGGAGACAGTCGACCGTCAACTTCGAGTCAACGTCAACTTTCAGCTCAAAACCGTCGTCTTCGTTCAGCAACCTTCACAACTGCTTCTGCTCCTTACGGTCGCACCTCTTCTGGTCAACTTCTGGTCGAAAGACAGGGATCAGGTCTTTCTCAATCTCCTTCCGAGGTTGGAGGAGCTGGTCGTCGCTTTGCAATCGATGCCTCTGCATCTGCCTCCGGTTCCCTATTGGTGGATACTTCGATGGGAAATTCAACGATCTCTACAACGTCAAGTCCTTTAACTCTATCTTCTTCGCAAGAGAATCCTTCAGCATCTAGTGACAGTCCTTCGGAAATGGTTGGGAATCTCAGTTTCGGTGGTGAACCTCAACAATCTCAAGAGCAATCAAGTCAGACTGGAAACACAAAGAAGGCGGGCAAATCTGGTCGAAGTTCTTTCAAGCTCGACCGTAGAGAGAAAGATAGAATTGGAAGTAAATCTAGGAGAGACGGAGAGAAAGATGCAATGGCCACACTTCAGACTTTACTCGTAGGAGATCAACCTTCAAGCTCAACCAACACTTCTAATAGCGAAGGATCAAGTTCGAAAAGTACCAGGATCACCAGAGCTCAAATTTTGGAATTGGCAACTCAAACTTTGCAGGATAGAGAAGAGCAAGTTCAAGCGTTGAAGAATCTCATTAGGAGAGAGAGAGCTCAAAGAGTCGAAGAGAAGTTGGAATGGAGAAGTGAATTGGAGAAGGCTTTGGAGGAAAATCAAAGATTGAGATCTCAACTAGGTCACAACAGCTGGAATCAACGTTAGATTGAAATCCTAGAGATAGATTCAGACATCGAACTATAGAATCATGTCACCAGAACCAAAACCAAAATCCAGTTTATCACGTCTGCTTCATGTTCACGATCAAACCACAGATTCTCTCAATAATCGTCAAATCAAACAGTCCCATACCTTTCACTACAATGTATCTTAGTTAATGACTTTTCTCTCTTTCGTCTTTAATGACGACTCCTGATCCACTCACTTCTTTCACTGTTTTGTCTGAACTCAAGTACTAACGTTCGTGCTCTGTGAGAATTCTCGCTTTCCATCTTTGATTTGTCTAGATCTCTGCTCTAGACTTACCCTCTTCAAGTTGCACAGTCATTGAAGCGTCAAAGAGAGCAACTAGAACTTCCAGCTCGATCACCGACTATCACACTTCATCAAGAGAAGAAAAAATCGAACACAAATAGATTGACAAGGAACAACGACGAAAACAGAGGGGAAGAAAAAAGACTAGTATAGTTTGCAAAATGGGGAAGTGGTGGGGAATGTAAAGGCTGATGTGTTATTGCGTTTAAAAAAAGAGACTTGTTTGTGGGGAGAGAGAATGCGATGGGACCAGTGTGATGCGTAACGATTCTAAAGCTCAATTCACGATGTAACAAAGCTAAAGAACAAATGGGGGTTAGGGGGAAAGGATGATTGCTCATTAAATGCCTGGGGGAATGCAAACTGGAAACACTTGACTTTTTGGGGGAAGAGGGGGAAAGACGAGTAAAGACAGACTGTAGAATTCTGGGGAGTGAGACGAGAACGATGAAATGGAGAATCGAGACCCTAAACCTTCTTGAATTTCGAGACATCTTCGTTCTTCTGAGCTTCAGTAATTTGAAGATTAGAGGCCAGAGGCAGAAGAATGCTGAAGAAGGATTAACCATCAAGAAACTTGCTTCACCTTCGACTTTAAACCTTTGAGGCTCAAGTCGTGAAATCTTCAATTCTTTCCTCCTGACTACTTTCATCTTCCAAAACCCTTTCGGAACAAGACAGTTCGTGTATGCTATCTCGATCCAGAAAAGTAGATTTGAAGAGAATTAGAAAAGTTTGAAGATGACTCGAATTCGTCGACGAAGTTTCCATTTCACCAGTAGAACAAAGCGATTGAAGAGCTCAAACTTGAAGTAGAGAAGGATACTAGATGGTGATCGAAGAAGGGAACCGTTTCTTCGTTCTTGTTCTTGATACAATGTCGACTGGTGAGACTAGACTTTCGAAACCTTCGATTGAACCTTTCTCCATCCCTTCCACTTGGAACTGTTGGTCGATGATGGTCTGAATTCAACTTTGATCTTGAGACTGGAAGAACTTGACGTATGGAGGGCCAGGATTGGAGAAGAGATTTGGGTGACGGGGGATAGCGTATGGGGGAAGTTTGAGGAGATCTTGACGTTCTTGCCATGATAAGACGATCGTGTCTACTCTTCATTGGAAGCTGATTGGGAGTTGATGAGAGGTGGAGGAGCCCATAGAAGAGCTTTGAGGGGAAAGGGAAAGTGGATTGCGAAAGGGGTGATCGTAACTTTGGTCGTTGAAGGTTTCGTGACTTGAATTGGAAGGATTCTGGGATTCATTGTAGAAATGACTGACTTGATTTTGATGATTGATGAAATGTAGAAGTTGAAGAAAGAGAGAACCTGGATCCATTCTGCTAATCTTGCCGTCTCTCGAATTCTTGTCTCCCTCTCCACCGAGGAAACATTGCCGACTCCAATCTCTTCTTACGCTCAACCACTAAACCGCCATCATCATCATCATCATCATCATCTCCACGAGAACCAGGATCCAATTAAACCCATGAAACAGAAAAGAGAGAAGAAAAAAGACGAAATTGAAAATGACTTGATCCGAAAAGGAGGGAAAAGAAAGAAATCTTTAGGAGATAATAGTAGCGATTCAACCTGCCCGAAACATCTCCTATGATAGATGTCAGGTCAATTGTCCAACCGAGCCCTGCCGTCTACGGCGATAACGATTGCTAAACTATTAGATTTCCTTCTCTTCTTGAACCTCTTCGGATCCTACCTTCCTTCCTTCTTCTACTCTTTTTCATTCAACCACCTTTACGGAACCGGAACCAAGAGACTAGAAACAACCTAGACCACGAATCGGTGGTCTAATTTGGGTTGATCTAGTACCATTGAGCAGCGCCTGGTTCTTCACGTCTACGAGTTGAGGAGCGTTCAGCGTAGTTCTTAGATCCTGATCTGGAGAGAAGAAAGGAGAAGAGCAGGGAAAGATAAGAGAACAAACCAAGTCAGTAACAACAGAAGGAAACAGAATAAAGATTGACGAGAAACGAGAAAGAAGTTATGAGAAGTAGCTCACGAAATGGTGAACATTGTTCCTTTTTCCTCGTCGGTCTTGAAGAAGACTAGTACTAGTAGAGGAGGATAGATACTCACACCCTTTCGGTTCCATGAGCACCACGAGTGGTATCCATTCCAGCGTTAGCAGCAGCATCTACGTCTTCACCTTCACCTTGAGCCAAAACCTTTCTTCTAGGTAAAGGTTGTTGTTGATTTGCAGAAGGTTTGGAAGAAGATTGCTGTTGTTGATTGGCTGCCATTAACTTTTGTTCTTCTGCAGATCTTTGTTGAACCGACCAATCGAAAATGTAATCGTATTGGAAACCTTCTCTCACGAACAAATCTCTGAAGAGTTTTCTCAAATAAGAGTAATCTGGCTTGTCGTCGAATCTCAAGGAACGACAACAGTTTAGATAGATTGCCATTTCAGATGGGAATCCACGACATAATAACTCGGTTGGAGTAGTCATCTTCTTTTCCATGATACGATCGTACTTTTGCTTCTTGGTGGCTGCCTTCAATCCTTGCCATGGTAGAGATCCACGGAGGAAATACATCAAGACGTATCCTAGAGATTCCAGATCATCTCTTCTGGATTGTTCTGTGAAAGAGGAAACGGAGATAAGAATTGGAGAGATGTCAGTGAATATTCAAAGCGAGAGCAGATGAAAGGTGATTCGAAGGAATAAAGATAGGAAGCTGTAGTTTCATCATGATCATGAGAAGACACTTCGAAGCTTCCCTCCTGACTCTACGAAGACTCCAATTGCTCCACCATAGCAGTCTTCGAAACCAAATTCAACATTGCTCATGCAACTTTCCGCTGACCCCTTTTCTCGGTCCAGTCCTTCCTCTTTCCTCTTGCATCATTCGACTTTGCTTATCTCCTATCTCCTTTGCAGTTCTAAACTCACCTACACCCAAATGAGTATTGATAGAAGTGTATCTAGCAGTACCAGTCAAGTTCTTATTTTCTCTATAAGGAATGTGAAGATGAGTCTTTGGATCTCTATACTTCTTAGCCAAACCGAAATCGATTACATTGACTTGATTCCCACGTTTACCGATTCCCATCAAGAAATTGTCTGGCTTGATGTCACGATGAATGAAGTTACGTGAATGAATGTATTCGATACGAGAAATCTATTCGAAAGGAGAGTGAGATATAGAGAGGGTGGGTTAGTCAAGTTTTGATTGGAGGAGGAGGAAGGGTTGAGGAGAGGATGGATGAGGGTCAGGGGGAAAGAAAGGGAAGGAATTGATTCAACTCCTCTCCTATCGTTGGTCTAGATATTGAATTGATTTTGAACGAATTGCATATTCATTTTGGAATAGAGAATGGAGTTCGTTGAAGATCGAAGGAAGGAAGAGAGCAGAGATCGGTTGGTAGACCCCGTTCGCTCTCCCCTCCTCTCGATGTCTTGATCTCATCCGATTCGCTCGCTCGTCCCTCTCGATTTCCATCTTCGATTCGGATCAAGTTCGACCTTACGTTCTCGATTCATCGTCCCACCTATCCCATCTCTCTCTGTGTGTTCTGACTACTCACCATCTGATCAGCCAACAACAAGACGGTTTTCAAAGTGAATTTCCTATTGCAGAAATTGAAAAGATCTTCCAATGAAGGACCCAATAGATCGATGACCATTGCATTGTAATCACATTCTTGACCGTACCATCTAACGAATGGAACACCCACTCCACCTGCAAGAGTCTTGTAGACTTTGGCTTCGTATTCCAATTGAGGATGTTTTGCTTTGATTGATTCCAACTTGATGGCCACTTCTTCACCCGAAATGATGTTGATTCCTAGATAGATGTCTCCGAATGATCCGGATCCAATCTTCTTTCCAATACGGTACTGTAGACAAAGAGAGAGAAGGAGAGAGAGAGAGGAGGAAGGAGGAGTGAGTAGATGGATCATCTTTGATACCCCTGGGCTGGGATGATGGAGTGAAGTGATGCAAGGTTGATACTCACCCTGAGTGGATAGAATAGAGTTGAAAGATGGAGAATAGAATGAAAAGAAAGAATGAAAGAAAAGAGGTCAACAAAGAGAAAGGATGAGAGAAGGAGATAGGCAAAAGAGATAGAATAGCATGATGCCATGACTGTGCATTCTCTGAATAGAGATACTCACTTTCCACCGACACGTAGATCCATGACGGCGGACTGCGTTTGATTTAGAGGTTGTAGGTTGAGTTGGTTAGGAGGTTAGAAGTTGAGAGTTGCACTTAAGAAGAAGTAGAATGCAATTAGATGGAGAGAGGATGGATGATGATGTGGTTTGAAGGCAACCAGCAGAGGATCGTCTCGCCCACAGTATACTGAGTCTGACAGCTTCACCCGAATCACCCGCTCCCGTCGTTCTATACTCTTTCTAACTTCTTCTAGTCCTTCTAGTTCTTAGTTCTACCATTTCAAGATCCCTGTCGAAAACAGGCGAGAGATTCGATACTCATCCACCGCTCACCTCTCGCCTCACCTTCTCCGTGCAGCCAGCATGACTTTGGTCGAGATCAAAGCTTTCTATGTGTCTTCGGATGACCAGATATGGGTCAAAATTATTCATTCTTTCTTGTTTTGAAAGACACTCGGAGAGTGTGTGAGAGAGAGAGAAGGAGGGCAGAGGGGGCTTTTTGAACGAACGATCTGTAGCAAACGTTTCTGTCTTTCATTTTTCATCTCGCTTAAATCTGATCTCTCCCTCTTCTTCTTCTCCTCCAGACCTCAGAAAGGATCTGTTAAGAAGACAGTCCAAATCTCGAGCCAGGTTCGAAGGAGCAACGCTTATGAGGATCGAGTGATGCTCGTCACCCTTGCGTTCCTTGCGTTTGGCTGTTCATTTTTACAGCCTCACTCTTGGTCTTTGAAGATCAGAACTCTCGACAGAGAGATTCTGAACTGGCGTAAAAAAAAGGATCTCTATTCTATTCTATTCTATTCTATTCTATTCTATTCTATTCGGCAGTCATTACATGGTTTGCTTTCCCTGTCTATTCGTCATACTCAAACATTTCCACGTCTGCCACGATCCACAATTCACAGTCCCAACCACAACTCTTCAGTCTCTAACCTGATCTACTTCAGAATCCTACAATAGTCTCTTTGATCGCTTGTTCCAAATTCTTGAAGCCATGTTGGTAGTGCTTTTGGAGCAAGTCGATGCTAGATTTGTTGTCGATGACAATGTCCTGTACTCCTGGGAATTGAGAGACGTCTCTTTCTGTGTAGCTAGGCTTGGCTGCCTTGATTGCATCTTGAACAGTGACTGCAGAGAAAGGAGCGGAAGCTGCCCAAAGTCTCTTCTTGTCGACTGATGGGTCCAGAAGAGCTGCGACGTGAAGCTTGGCTGTGAGAGAGAAGTAGGAGAAGAATAAGTCCATCAGCACTCCTGAGAGATTCTTTAGATGAAGAAGAAGAAGGAGAAGATTTCATATCACTTGTTTTGAACTCACCAGTGTCTTCAACATCGACGAACCAAGAAGGATTGGGGAAAAGTGCCTCGAGAAATCCAGGCTTCTCTTCAGCAAAAGTGAGAAGACCTGAAGCTGTCGAATAATTCCCTGGGGCTGGATTACGCACAGCTCCTAAGACTAAGTCTGGGAGGACTGAAACTACTCGGAAAGTAGGCTAAAGAAGAGATAGAATCAAGCATAGAGGGAAAAGGCGAAAAGTATCAGCATCGCAATCAGAAGAAGCCATCAAAATTCTCTTCTCATTGGACTCTTGAAAGGTTCTCGGATACCCATGAAGAAGATACCACTTAATTTGAGCTCTACTCACCTTTTGGTTCTCGACGAAGCTCCAGACTGCCTTTTCTCCAGCGACTTTCGACGCAGAGTAGACGTAGATTGGCTTTGACGAGTCTTGAGACTTCTCAGCCAATTCATAGGCTTCTTCCCACCAATACGTGTCGTCGATCTTGTAAGATGATTTACCATCTGGGTTGAAGGCTGCAATTCTAGATGAGGTGGTCACGAAAGCCTTTATGGTACCAGCAGCTTTGACGGAAGCTAAAACCTCTTCAGTCAGAGAAGTGACAGTCCCAACCACCTTTTGAAGATCATCTCCAAAGGAAACGTCGCTTGCTACATTGATCACCCCTTCGACTCCTGTGAATGAGTGTTGAGAGAGGAAAAGAAGAAAGTGTCGCTCATCAGCAACATATTGCAATGAATCGAGTGCAACATCCGTTTTTACTCACCTTTGAGAGCGTCGTCCAAAGAGCCCTTTACAGATAAATCTGCAATCTCGATCGCTTCGAACTTTCCAGCTCCGAATTCTTTGTCTGCTTTCTGCTTGAAGAGATCTAGCTTGGAGGCAGTTCTGGTAGTCCCTCTGACCTTGAAGCCTTGTTTTAGAAGTTGCCAACTGACTGCTGATCCAACGTAACCACCCGCTCCAGTTACTAGAACTAGGGCGTTTGAGGATAGTGAAGTAGAAGAAGACATGATGATGAGAGTATGTGATGGTTTGAAGAGAAGCAAAACAAAGAAAGCTCGCTTTTTAAGAGGTCTTCGCTTGACGGACTTTAGGAGGCCCTTGTGGCCGAGAATCGATGATTTTTGTTATCTATTTCTCACCCCTTAATTTGATGTTCTTCCATGATGTTCTTCTACGCAAGACGATGCAAAAATATTGGTGAAGGCAAACGCCATTGAAGGAAGAGGAAACGTCAATCGAGATGCGTTTGAAGCATCCGACCGACAGCACACAACTGGTTGATGGTATGATCAATATGGCTGGAAAATTCTTCGAAGCTGTCGAACAAAAACTTGAATTTGGTCTGCAGAAGTAAAGCCGCAGAGGTAAGAGAGAATCGAAACATTAAGAGCAAGAAGATAAGGGGAAGCAATCGCAGTATCGAGTCTTTCCCTCCTACAAATGGAAGCCTTTCATCTGATTGACCATTTTTAATGAGATCATCAGACGGATGACTTTGACTCGTATCTGCTAAAACCATTCAAAGAGTCGCAGAAGAAGAGCCAAGACTATAAGATGCCGACAAGAGGGCATTTTGGATTTGGCTGGAGACGTACTTCTAAGTACCGATCATCAACCTTTGAGATTACGAGGGCTTCTTCATCCAAAGTCGCTCTCGTTTTGATCTGTGTTGATAGTCTCCAAGTTAACAGAATCATCACCGAATCCGTAGACTTGGATGTGATGACGAAGAAGCAGCCTCATCTCGAGCCAAGTTCGACTTTTCCAATTTTTCCATCTTGCTTCTCGACCACTCGCATCCAGCCTTCTGCATCTCTCAAAAGAGTTGCTATTCTCCTTTTCGATTCGTCTTCGATTCTTCTCCTCTTAACCAAATCAATCCACTAGCAACAATGCAAGCTATCAACAGCAACGACAACGACAATCAGGATCCCATCCAAGAACTTCCGAACGAAATGTTCACTTCCATTCTCTCACACCTCCCTCCCTCATCAATCGCTCATTCAAGCGCTGCATCAAGATCTTGGCGAGCTAGGATCCTCTCTACTCCAACACTGTATCAAGTAATCGACCTCACCAAGTTGAAAGACGAAGACAAAGACCTCTTACCAATTGTCTATCACTTCCAACGACTCAGCTTCCTCTCTTTAAACCAACTCACAAGAGTCTCGTTGAACATAACGCCTTTCTGGAATGATCTGATCAGAAACCAGCGCAATGAGATAGATCAAACGTTCGGAGCGCTTGACATCCTTCTCACTACTCTTCAACAGTCTCAGAAAACGCTCAAAGGGATCACTTTGATCGTCGATGGACCTGGATGGCATTGGGAGTCAAATTACGATCTCTTGCCATTTCTTCTTCAACTTTTGGTAAATTTGGAAACCTTCACTTCACTCAAATCGATCTGGATGGAAGCGCCTGTCTGGTTCTCTCTCAGTGCGGGCAATTCTAAGTCGAAGAAGATTACTGTTCGTAACGTACCTGACACGATAGAGAATGTGGATTCAGATTCAGGCTGGAGCGATGGATACAAGGTCGCAGAGTTTATACAAGTGGTCAAGAGAATGAGCGGTAGCAGTCTCAGAGAGTTCTTACCCAATACGTACCAGGCATGGGACTTAGCAGAAAGCTCGGCAATTCTCAAAGAGCTCTCGGACTTCTCTTTGATGGAAAAATTGGATGCATCTTGTTTCACTTCTTCAGTTGATCGCAAGTATGTCTGGGAGTCTGTTCTGCAATCGCAGGATCTGAACTCTCTTAACTGCGATTTCTTTGGAGATGAGGGACTTCGAGATGAGGATGTAGAGATCCTGCAAGTACCTCAAGGGGTCGGAACGACGGCTAAGCTTTCAAATTTGGAGTTCTACATGGCTCGGGTCAAGGTAGATTGGAGTTCCATCAGCAGATGGGCGGGCGACGGTTTGGAAAGGCTATCACTTCAGTTGGATTCACAAAGCATCAAAGGCTTGTTTTTCCCTGTTTCGGCCAGCTCTTTGATCAGCAACTCCAAAGATGCCCTCAAAGAGCTTCAGATGTTTCAATACGAAAGTAACCTCATTGGTGATCCTCAAGATTTCCAATTCCAACAAGAGAAACCACATTCGAGCATTGGAAACAAAGTCTCTTTTCCAAACCTCGAGAAGCTTCACCTAGAAGACTTGGAAGCCTCTACCTTTCAATTTTTCTCGAATGTAGAGTGTTCTAAGCTCCAAAAGTTGGATATCACCGCAACTCATTCTTCTCTCGCAAGTTCAGGCTTCAACTGCCTCATTCAGATTCTAGAAACGTCCGATTCATCCATCCTCGAGTTAACAGCTTTCATCACGGGGATTGGCAGTTTGGAATGTCCTCAACCATGCTTCAATTTCAGTTCCTTGCAGACAATTCGGATTGGTGGACTCGTGAAAGGGAATAAAACCCAGATCGAATTACGTAGGTGGCTTTTGACAAGTCTCTTCCCAAACCTGTCAAGTATGTCAATGTGGGATTCAAATGCGGAACAACGAAAGCAGATTTTTGCAAACCTCAAAGCCATGGGCAAAGCTCCGAAGCTCAACATCGAATCGTCTCTATAAAGTCCAGTAGCTTCGTTTCTTTTCAGTCCTTTGCTTCCCCCTTCATCTCCACTTTGATTCGCTCAATTTCTGTCTCCACTCCTTCTCTCTTTTTTTCATCTTTCATGTTTGCCATTGCAGACTTCCAAGTTGAAAAGCGAGCTTTTGTCGCCTGCTCCTGTACCTCATTTTCGTTGAAGAATGTCAATTCAATTCATTTTCTTCGAGAAGATCCATCGATGCCTCTGCAGCTCTGCTCCAACTTCTGTTCGCATCCTTTCCTTCGCTTCCTGAGATTTTGGCGAACGTATATCTGTGGCTGAAATCCAGAGTTGGGCTCTTTGATGTGCAGGAGGTTCGCTCCCTGAAAGAGATTTGACTTATGCTCTTGATCGACGAGCGAAAATTTCTTCTCTTCGTCTCTTTCTTCTCTAACATCACATCCAAAATGGGCCAAATACTCAATTCTTCTGTCAAGAACGTCGACAGAGAAGTGATCAACTATGAACCGGTCAAGACGACTCTCGAAACTCTGCCAGAAGAGCTGTCGTTGGAGATCATTGCAAACGTCATGAATTTCGCAGACAACAGGGGCAGAACCCTTATAACGAGACCAACAGGACCAAAGTAAGTCTCTAGACTCGTTCTTTGAACCTTTCCCAATACACACTGACTCGCTCTGCTCACATTTCTACTTTGAACAGCTCAAGAGACTCGACTTTAAGCTCAGTCTCTCTGACTTCCAGACGACTTTATTCTTTCTGGTTCCCAAGTTTGATTCAAAATCTTACTACTTCTTGGGCTCATCTCGCTTCTATTGATGAAATGCTATGCCGCAATCAAAATCATCTCTTTGTCAAATCACTCTATTGCTACCAGCAGCACGACGTAGAAGAAGAGCCAGAGGAACTTACCACTGCTGACTGGATCGAAAGGGGCGTAACAAGTCGAGATCTTAGTGCTTTGACAGCATCAGTATTGGAAAAAATTATAAAGTTAGAAACTCTCATCATCATAGATCCTAATTTCCTCTTTAATTTCGTTCAAAAAGTCAACGGCAAGACAGTTCCCCTTCAATTTCTAACTCATTCACTCAAGAAACTTTATTTGCCTCTCGTCGGTGATCATGCTAGTCCATTCGTACTGAGCTTAACCAATGCTACTTGGCTTTTGATTTTCTGTACTCAACTACGTCAAGCTTCGCTTTCATTCACGATTAATACTAATGACTATAAGTTTCTTCAAGATAATGAAGATGCCATACGCTCTGTCAATTCGAAAGTCAAAGATCTCTCACTCAGGTTCGTTTTCATTCATTTATCAGAAGACAGAAGTACTTGGTGGTCCTTACCTAGAGAATCAAATCAGAGCTGGATTGGTGGAAACAAAAAGAGCGAGATCATTTATAGATTGTTGGAAGTGACAAAGGAGCTAGAGGCGTTGGAAGTGTCGTTTCAGTATGATGAGTCTAATCCTGGAGATTTTTCGATGCCTAGATTATCTTGTTTATCTGGGGCCTACTCAAGCTTTAAATCGTTGACTCATCTTCGTATCTTCGAGATCGGACCAGACCTACAAGACCCAACTTCAGCAGATCTCAGTCGATTCACAAATTTGAGAATATTATCTTCGAACTTTGCTCATTGGGATAGAATCAACATCAATCTAGTCCAACTTCCTCGCTCGCTAGAGATCATCAGTATTGACTTCTACACTTTTGAAGATGGAATGCAGATTTCACACAGATTTGCAGAAGACATTCGTCTACTCAAGATACTCAATTCAGGCTCGTTTCCTTCACTAAAAGAAGTGGTAGTTCCGACTACACCTCATCATTCGGGTGGAGTCGACATTTATCCTCTCAATGAACATGATAGAAATCTGTGGATTAAGGTTAGAAGGACTTTGGAGCAAGCTAACGTTCTGAAAAGTGGGCAAGCTAAGTTGAGAACTTTCAGGCCAGGTGAATCCATCGGTGAGTTCAATTGAGCTGGAGTGACGGAATGAACCGAAAGAGAGCCAGCAATAGTCCTCTGTCTTCAACACCTCAGCCGATGTCCTTTTAACCCTTCCGCTCTTTTCTTTTCTCTGACTTCGCAGTCGATCATGGAGAGACGCCAATCTCATCTCTGATCTGGCATAACTGGTAGCTTAAGTTCTTGTGCGGCGAGAACGAGCAGACTGGAATCCCAACTCAAGTTCTCGAGACCACGATTCTCGAAGTTTTAGAAACAGATCAGAGCAATCTTTTAGAATTCAGATGTATCCGATTCAAGCAACCAATGTTTCTTTTCTTCTCGTCTTCCCATTGTCACTCGATGCTCGCGTTGACGAGCGGAAACCTCTTCTCTGCCTTCCTCACTTCATCGTTAGCAGCCAACCCGAAGCTGTCCAAACCCTTTGAGCGAAATTTGCAGAGCCTCTTTCATGCCTTCAGTTTGATACCTTGGGCTTGTCAGAGCTGAGAAACTTGAGCTTGATAGGTTCGGTGAAGGCGAAGAAAGTCACGCCTTTGGATGGATCAGGAATGTGACGTTCTCCGTAAGTGGCCATGATTGCAGCGTTGGCGAACAAGAAAGTCATCATCGAAGTGCTGTTGTGGGAAGAGAGAAGAGATAGGTCAAGACGCGCAAGTCAGAGAGAGACCTCCAACTCTCGATAACGAATCGAACCGCTACTCACCTTCCGATCAACAAAGTTGGACGTCTTCCCCATTTCTCCAACCATATCAAAGCTGGGACGGTCATAGCGCAATTTATGACGTATTGAATGCTGCTTGATAGAAGGTTTGCATTTCCAGTAAGGCCAGCCATTTGGAAGACATAGGTGATGTCTGTAGACAAGAAAGAGAGGTGGTCAGAAGAAGGCCATCGCTTCTTGATGCCTCAGATCCGAGACGAGTTCAACTCACAGTACATCATGACGTTCATTCCGGTCAATTGGGACCAGATTTGAGTGAAGACAGCGACAAGAGTTCAGTCGAGAAAATTCTGCTAGGCAACAAGCTGATACCAGCCGATAGATGAGACTTTGCTGCCTATGACCTTGATGATCTCCAAGAAGATTTCCTTTGCTGTAGATTTTCGAATCTTAGAGCAGCATCGTTGGCGGCACTCATGATTGGATTGCGTGGGAAGAGGTCTCGAGAGCTGAAATCTTCTCGACCTCTTTCTCTCTCCTTCTCTCCTACTCATCCAAAGACTCTCTCATTCTCAAGCGATCCAACTTCGGATCGATGACATCCTCAAGATCCACAGCTTCATCGCTGCTAACAACCTTCGCCTATCTGATTTACACTGTCTTTATCGAACCGCTTCTATGCCACCTATCTCTGACTGTACCTGGAGGACAGAAAGGTGATGGAACTTATGGAAGATCAAAACTGCCTTATTCAAAAACAGAAAGAGAATTGATTTACGAAAATCCAAAGGTGGAAGTGGTCAATAGAAAGGTTCCCTTGTTGGGGGAAGCAATGAGAAAAGGTGGAAGTTGGGATAAAGAAGGAAGCAGTTGGGTCAACTACTACACTTGGCAGAGAAAGGACGTCAAAGATAGTGAGTATTGAACTAGGAAGTGATAATGAATCTCATTTTGATCAGAAAACTTATATTGCAGCGAAAGACGCTCATCGCAGTCGATCTTTGGTTTCGAGTGGAGCAGGTCTGAGAATGATAAGAACCTCGATGATCGAGTGGGTGCAAGAACGTCAGTCTGGACTTGCAATGCTAGATTCATTGGCTACTCGGGATACTTGTATCAGTTCCGAATCAAACATCGACAACGCTCGTCATCTCGATCTCTAGGCTCGTCGAGCTCACCTTCTCTTCTTCTTCTTCTTCCCGGCTGCCTTGTCCTTCTCTTTCCCATCCCTCTCTCTCAGTCGGTGCTGACATCGTTCTTTTACATGGTCTCAATGATTATTCTGGGAAACTGGCCCCTCATGCTTACCATTTCATGCAGGCTGGTTTCAGAGTAGTGGCTCTCGATCTGCCTTCTTTCGGAAGGTCCACAGGTGAGCACTCGTATGGCTTCCTTCATCCGATTACTGCTTCTTCGATTCGGATTCCAAGGTCAAGGTAGTCAATCAAGAGCTACCGGAGATGGAAAAAGCAAGAGTAACATGACATTCTCGATCCTGACTTGCGACTCACCATATTACTTCTCGCTGTCTTCTTGCAGGTCTTCACGCCTATTGTCCAACTATGAGAATCAACGTCGAAGCAGCTCATGCAGTCATTAGAGACGTAGCCAAACATGACGGGAAGGAGAAATTGGGAAGGAAACTCTTCTTGGAGGGCAATAGTATGGGAGGTTTCACTGCTCTCTACTATGCTGCCATCTATCCTCCGATCCCTCCTCCTGAAAAGAAAGGGAATGCAGAGATTCCCTCGGATTTCGATAGACCCAATCTATCTGGTGTGCTTGTTTGTGCTCCAATGATTACGATCTCTCCTCAATGTGAGTTGTTCAGCTTTCTACTGACGATAGCAGATCCACAAATCTTGTTCTCGTTCTCACTTTCTGTGATTTCCACCTTCCGTCTCATTTCATTTCTTCAGCTCGACCTTCCTACGCAGTTGAATTATTCGCAAGATTGATCATCTTCTTTGCAGGTAGATTACCACTTGCAAGAGCAGTCCGAGGAAACGTCTCAGACGATCCAAGAGTTGACATTGAACATGATTTAGATCCACAGACCTATAGAGGACTTTTAAGAATCTCTACTGGAATGGCCATCTTGTCTGGAATTGCTGAATTACAAGCTTTGGCTCCTAGAATCAACGTTCCTATCTGCATCTTCCATGGAAGTAATGATAGAGCAACTTCACCTCAAGGAAGTAAAGATTTCTTCCAAAAGGTCTCTTCCAAGGATAAGACTTTGAAGATTTGGGATGGTTATGAGCATGTAATGATGAAGAACGTTCCAGGTGAGTTTCGTTTGAGAATAAAGTCATTGGTGAGAGAAATCCGATTGATGTTCACATTTTGATCTTTTGTTTCTTCCTTCTCTTCTCAGGAATGGACAAGGCTGACGAAGAGAAACGAGACGTTGTCTTGAATGCCATCACAGATTGGTTCGTCAATCAGGCGAACAAACAGAATTGAAAACCTTTAACAACTCGTAATCCATTTTCTCAAAAGACACAGCGTGTCACTTCTGTAATTATGCACCTCAACCTTTTAATCAATACTTATCACTCCCTCAATCTAGTTCAGTCAAAGTCAACGAGATGAGAAACCAAAGAAGAGAAAAAAAAAGGATTGCATAGTATTGAGTTAGAAATCTAGGAACAAAAAAGCGTGAACAAGTTAGAAACGAAAGAAAAAGCTTGCATAGAGGAGGAGAATTTTTCATAGAAGGAGACGAAAGAATAATTGAGAAAAGGATGAGAAGAAAAAGAAAAGGCAAAGAGAGAAAGAAAGAAAGAAGAAAAGATCTGGATTCTTGCTACAAATGTTTCGTCAAGAGAGAGAAGAGGAAGAATGACTTCTCGTTTTGAAGTGATTTTGAAGAGAGGAGAGAGAGAGAGAGAGACCAAGGAATGAGAAGGTTACATTGGTTGGCTACATTGTTGATAACAAAAAGTGATGTTTTGCTAAGGAGAGAGAACGGGGGAAAAGCGATCGGAAAGAAGCTTATAGAAGCTAGAATCGACGAAGAAAGGAGAAGGGATAATAGAAAACAAGAGAACTGAGAGAAGAGAAAATTGTTATGTTGTAGAGAGAACTGTACTGATACTGATAACTTGAGACTGGAAAATTGGAAACAGAGACATGGGTGGGGGAGACAGTTGAGAGATAACAGGGAGGAGAGAAAGGAAAACGTTGGGTAGAACAATCGAGCTCTAGAGAAGGACGAAGGCGTTGATGAGACTTGAGGCGATAGAGAGCAGAGGAATGCTGAAGAGTTCTTGACGAAGCACTTTGAAAGTGATTTTTCGAAGTGAAGTTTTGAAGAAGCTTACGAAACTTGCATTGCATTCTCTGAGATTCTTGATATGCTACTTTGAAATCTTGAAGTTTTGTAGGTTTTGGGATGGGATGAAAAAGAAGTTTCAAAGACCTCTATCTCTTTTGAAGGTGGAATAGGAGGAAAGATATTAAACGCAAACATGAGAGAGAGAGAGAGAGAGAGAGAGAGAGAGACTTGAGAATTGCACAGAACATGTTTGAAAGGCATTGATTCTATTTCGTTGACAGCAGATTTAGGCAGCAACAGTATTTGAAGGAGCTACACCAGCGAAAGAGGCCCCACCATTTTGGTTTTGATTTTGATTTTGGTTTGCAGCAGTAGCAGAAGAGTTGTTATTGTTATGTTTCGAACCATGTTTAGCTCCAACGATTGAGAAACCATCTTCATCGACTTGAGGAGCAAATTTCTTTGGTGCCGAAGGAGGAGGAGGAGGAGGAGAAGTAGCATTCACATGATGATGTTGAGCATGATGACCATTGACTTGTTTCTTTTCCTTCTTTTCTTTCTTTTCCTTCTCTACTTGTACATTCTTCTCTTCATTATTCGTCGTTGTTGGAGCGACTTCCTTTACTGGAGCAGGAGCTGAAAGAACGGCTGAAAAGTTGATCTTTGGAGGTTGAGGAGTTGGATTGACGGCAGTTGAATCTGAAGAATTAGAAGTAGAGGAAGAAGAGTTGCTTACTCCGTTAGAAGTGGAATGATCCTTTCCTACTCCTCCTAGAGCTGGGAAATCATCACCATTTGGAACTCTTTGAGATGGAGCTGCAACTTTACGAGCTGTAGAGTTTTGATTTGATGAATTGTGATTGTTGTTGTTGTTATGGTTTGATCGACCGGAACCATTGGCTCTAGGCTTGGCTGGAACTCCAGAAGTTGCAGCTGAAGAAGATGTCGATTTGTTATTGCTGTTGTTGTTGGCCTTCTTTTCTGATCCAGTAGAGTTGCTATTGTTACTCTGTTTAGAATTCGAACCAGTAGTAGCAGGAGTGGAGTTCTCCTTGTTCTCCTTCTTCTCTTGATTCTCCTTGAGGCTGTTTAGAGCTTCAACAGGTTTTGGAGGGATAGAAGCTGCTTGTTGAGGAGTTGGAATGGTTGATTTGGTAGTGGTTGCAGTCATTGTCGTTGATCCTACCTTCTCATTCACCTGTTGCTTTGGAGCTTCAGTCTCGGTTACAGTTTGATTTGAAGATGAAGAAGTCTCGACGACGGGAAGGTTTGAAGAAGGCTCAGCTGCTGTCGAAGAAGAGTTGTCTTCCTTCTTTTCTTGAGGAACGACTGGAGTTGCAGAAGCATTTGGGAAAGCGTTGGAAGTTGGTAGATTGGAAGCAGCAGGACCACTTGGAAGAGGATGAGTCAAACTTCCAGTATGATTATGAGAAGATCCACGACCTCTTCCACCTCTTGTCCCTCTACTTGATGAACCATTGATTCCATTAGAATGTCCATTAGTGGCTCCGTTTCCATTTGCATAGAAAGGATTCTTCTTATGAGGAGCAGTCTCTCCAGCAATGGCAGCAGGAGTACGAGCATCAGTTCCATCAGCCAAATAATGAGGGAAAGCGCATTCTTCTCCATAGTTGCAACCACCTTTCAAGAAGAAGGTGCAAGGAGGTCTCTCTGAAGAAGAACGATAAGGTCTACCATTGTAATTTCCGTTGAATCCATTGTTCCCACCACGACCTCTCTTTCCACGATAACCAGTGGAAGTTCTACCTCCTTCGATTGGGTTTCCAGTGATAGATCCTAGTCCCAGGTTTGAAGTTGGTTGGAATGGAATGGCATGATGATGAAGGAACGAATTGAAAGATTGACGTCTATGAGAACTTCTTCCATTGGTCGAAGATGAAGTAGTAGTAGTGGTAGAATTCTCATTCTTTTGATTTCCATCATTACCTTCTCCTCCATCTTCCTTTCCAGCTTCACCAGATTTCTCTTGACGAGAATGATTCTGATTCTGGTCAGCGATCTCTCCATTTGGACCAACAGCAGCTACTTGTTGTTGAGATTGAGGAAAGAATTGTTGAGGATGCATGACGTGTTGAGGTGGATGAGGTTGGAAATGATGAGAAGGAGGTGAAGTTGCGAATTGGGCTTGAGGAGAGAAACTCTCGTTTGGACCAGCATCTGGATGTCCATGAGAATGAGGAGGAGGTGGGAAATGAAGTGGAAGAGGAACTCCAGCGTGAGAGTATTGGATTGGCATTGGTGGACCCATATAGAAATGTTGAGGTGGACCATAAGGTGGAGCTTGACCATATCCGTATCCTGGAGGTGGTTGATAGAAGACTGGAGCTGCAGCAACGTTGTTGTTTGCTACTGGAGAAGTGGAATCGCCAGCGGCTACGTTTGAAGGTTGAGGAGAAGTAGCTCCTTCAGGTCCATTACCGACTGGAACAGCTACCGGATGAGCAAAGATACATTTCTCTCCATAACGACAGTTTGGAAAGAAACGACAAGGAATCATACGAGCCACTTCTGGAGGAGGTAGGTTGGCTTCCTTTCCTGCTGCTTGACCTTCTTCCTCTGTTGTCTTTTCCTTTTCTTCGTGAGAGGGACCGTTTGGAGCTCCAGGAGGACCATGAGGTTCATAATTGTAGTTTTGAGGTGGTGGATAAGAACCTTGCTGACCTTGATAGGCAGCAGCAGAAGGTTGCTGTTGGAATCCAGCGGAATGAACGTAAGAGACAGTTCCGTCTGGGAGACGATGACCTCCATGAGCGTCCAATTGAACTGGAACTGCGTGCATCTCTTCTGCACTTCCGTACATTGCTACTCCGGTTTGAGCTGGCCTTTGAGAGGCAGATGCGTTCTCGTCAGAGACGATCGAAGAGAGGTGTTGATCATTCTTTGGGAAATCGAACTCTTTGGCTTCGGTACGATCGGCTCCTGGGGAAGGTAACGATTCGAAGGGGGAGAAAAGAACAAGAATAGAAAAGAAGTTCAGATTTCATGCATTGCAAGATGGATGTAGAAGATTCACTTCTGAGTCGTGTGCATCTCTCTCTCAGAGAAAGGCTTTCTTCTCATCCCGGTGACCCACTACTGCCTGCTGCCCAGACTACCTGCGCTGCTCCCAACCTCTCAAGATTGACGTCGATCTACTCACCTCTGGCTACCAATTCCTGAACTATCTCTGCATGAGAACCCTTGATGGCGTGCATCAGAGCACTGGTTCCAGACTCATCTGACGTTGACCAAAGTTGGAAGAATGGGAAGAAAAAAAAGTAAAGGTGGAAGAGAGAGGAGAGCAAGGGGATCAGTTCTCGACTCTTGAGATTAAAGATGCTGTTTATTCCAGCATGATTTGAAGTTTGATTGGATTGAATGACTGACCTTTGGAGTTGATGTCAGCTCTGAGTGAATCCAATTGAAACCTGAGTTGATCGAGGTTACCGCTCGAGGCAGCTTCAAACAAAGTAGAAGAGGATGCCATTGAAGATGAGAGTTGATGATTAGAGATTCGAAAAGTAAAGGTTGGATTTCCCCTTTACTCTTCGTTCTGTTGAGATTGACAAGATTCAGTAG
Source organism: Hemileia vastatrix (assembly GCA_030280995.1). Taxonomy (NCBI): domain Eukaryota; kingdom Fungi; phylum Basidiomycota; class Pucciniomycetes; order Pucciniales; family Zaghouaniaceae; genus Hemileia; species Hemileia vastatrix. The sequence continues at coordinate 50,829 of JASXTE010000302.1, forward strand.
AACTTGAAAGAGAAGTTAGAAGAAAAAGGAAGAAGAACTGAAAAGCAACTGCTGCGAGTAAACGAGAGAAGGCTTCACTTCCAATTTGACTAGAATTCGTTAGACTTGAGACTTGATTCAAAGATTGAAGGCTTGAATGAGAACGAGAGAGAGCAGCAGCAGAAGAAGGAGAATAGAAGAGAATAGCAGAATGGGTGGGAAGGCAAAGAGAAAAAGAATCAAGTCCAAAAGTCTTTGAGCTTCTACCACAACAACATCGATTCTCTAAACCAACGATCATAACATGTTCAATTGAGATGATTACAATCATTTCTAGGATTCTATCCCTCTTTTCTGTGCTTCTGACAGCCACCTCTCGACTGCCTGTGCCTCTCCGTCTCTCTCTCTCTCGTGTGACCTCGCCCTCTCCTCTGCTTTTCCTCTTGATGTCTTTGCTGATGCCTGAAAGAAAGTCTTCGTTTTTTGAAAACAGGGTTCAGAAAAGAAAGAGAGAAAACGCTGAGAGTGAATCGCAGAAAGTCGAAAGTGCTCTCTGAAGAAGTGATGCTCTTGATCCTTTCCTTCTACCACTATAGTCTATCCTAACAGACTGGAAACACAGCAGACTTGTCTCAGTCAACCGTCAAAAGTAGTTCAGAAACAACAAGAACTAATCAAATCTAGCTAGCTTGCCAAAATGTCTGACGATGATGAAGTGAGTAGAATAGAGAGAGAAAGATAGAGATAGAGATAGAGCTGAGCTGCGAGATCGTCTCAATCAGCTCAATCTTCCTCTCCTTGTAAACGATCTGACTCATTAATCTTGAACTATCCTTCTGTCTCACTCTACAGTATCTAATGGACGAGGCTGGAGATGAGGTCAGTAGAATCGATCATTCCATCGTGGCCAATCTTACTTTGGCTTATCTTGCTATTCATTAACTCTTTCCATCCTCATTCCTCTCTCCATCTTCTCATGAACTCTCTCTTAGGATTACGATTTTGATTATGAAGAAGATGATGATCAAGAAGCCGACGCTGGAATCGAGAACAAGTACTACAATGCAAAAGGTAAGTTAGAAAGGATTCCGTCTTGGTTCACAGGTGGCTGATAGCTCAAGAAGTGAGATGGAGCCTGCGACTCCGAGATGAGAAGGGTGAAGAAACAAGCTTCAGACCATCGAAAGTAGAAGGCAACCTGAGATCTGTGGACTTCTCAAACAGAGAGCAACATCATTCTATATGAGCTTCGTCACCCACTCATTCCCTTCACTCCACCTCTTCCTTCATTGTCCCTACAGGTATAAAAGAAGACGATGCAGATGCAGCCATTGCAGAATTCCAAGCAGTGATTGATCAAGAAGGTACAGAAAAGGGAGATTGGGGTTTCAAAGCTTTAAAACAACAAACCAAAATCAATTTCCACAGAGGAAAACATTCCGAAGCTCTCAAAACCTATACAGAATTATTATCCTATACAAAATCAGCAGTGACTAGAAATTACAGTGAAAAGACAATCAACAACATTTTAGATTACGTTTCAATAGGTCAAGGAGTTCCCCTATCAACCATGGAATCTTTCTATTCAGTCACCAAGAAAACCTTGGAAGAATCCAAAAATGAGAGATTGTCAGTAAAGACTGATTTGAAATTGGCTAGATTATGGTTGGAAAGAAATGAATGGAATAGATTGAATAAATCCTTGTTGAGTTTAAGAGATTATTGTACTGATGATGAAGGTGTGATGATCAATCTAAAGGTACTACTTTGTTGGAGATTTATGCTCTAGAGATTCAAATGTATGGTCAATTGAACAATTTGAAGAAATTAAAGGAAACTTATAATTCTGCTGATAATGTTAAGAATGCCATTCCACATCCTAGAATCACTGGAATCATTAGAGAATGTGGTGGGAAAATGTTCATGTCTGAAAGTGAGTAAAGAGAGGAGGAAAGTGTTTTTCGTTCTTATATTCTGACGAGAGATACTAGAGATCTACTCTTTTTTTCCTTTTCTCATTTGAGAAAGAAAAGTTAAGCTGACGATATTCACACACTTCTTCCTCTTCTCGTTCACCCTCTCGCTCTTTCAACAGAAAACTGGACTAAAGCTCAACAAGCCTTCTTCAATTCTTTCCTATCCTACGATGAAGCTGGTCTCCTCAACGTATTCAAGTCTTAAAGTATCTAGTCTTGGCTCATATGTTGATGGGAAGTGACATTGATCCTTTCGACAGTCAAGAGACCAAACCGTTAGTGTCGAGATCGAGGATACAGAGAAAAGTTCGACTGCATGCCTGTCAATTTCAAGTATATGCTAACCTTTTTCTCATTCGCTTTCACTTTCTGGTTTGTCATCTACAGTTACAGAGAGAACCCTCAAATCACAGCCATGACTCAATTGGTCGGTGCTTATCAGAGACGTGAAGTTCATGAAGCTGAGAAGATTCTAAGAGGTGAGTTTTTGATGATACGAGTTTCTTCTATTCATGTTTCCGAAGATTGAACAAGTCGATGCATCTCGTTCTTCGACGAGACTTTCTCGTTATTGACAACTTCCCTCTTTCTCCCTTCCAGACAATCGTGCCACGATCATGGATGATTCCTTCATTGCAGATTACATTGAAGATCTCCTACGTTCTCTTCGTACTCAATACCTAATCGATCTAGTTCAACAATACAAAAGAGTAGAGCTTTCATTCCTTGGAAGACAATTGAACATTTCAGTCCCTTCAGTTGAAGATCTGTTATTGGTTTTGATTTTGGACGGTAGAATTAATGGTAGAATTGATGCTGAAAAACAAATTTTGGTTTTGGATAGAAATCAAAACATTTGTACAAGACGTTATCAAGCTTTGGATAAATGGTCTAATGAATTGAATTCAATGTCGAATTCGATTTGGGAAAAACATGGAAAGGGAGTTGGAGGTGGAAATGTTTCTGAAAGAGGTGATAGAATGAGTTCTATGATGGGAATGAGTATGCCAATGGGTGGTGGATTTGGTTTTGGAATGATGAGGTAGAAAAAGAGAAAGAGAAAGAGAGACAGGGTAAATGAACAAACGAAAATGACTAGATTGCCGCTTGATGTGCAATTCCATTCCAAAGATTTCCAATACAAATTCTGTAAAGCTTTTCCTTTCATCAAAAAGTGTATTTGACGAGATGATTTGAAGATTGACGAAGAGAATAATCCGGGTCTCTTGCGACGCTTGGACCGAGAAGAGACTGTTGAAAAACTGGATGAGATCTTCTCCATCTTGGAACCACATCCACCCAATCGATCATGTCTGCAGTTCAACAAATCATTCTTCATCCATATTTGAGTCAGACTGTAAGTTTCAAGCAAATCAATCAAGTGCAACGAAGGACGACCAGATTCGATCAAGATAAGCAGCAATTGGAATCAACAAGAAGGACAAGCTCATATTCCATTGCCTTTCTCATTCCTCTCTCTTTGAATAAGAGATTACCAAAGTAACAAAATGACCGAATCACCTTACTGACATGTGAATGGGATCCCTCTTCTCACTCTTGCTCGCAGCTACGTTTCTGGTCTACGACTGTAGGTCGTGATAAGACTTACCGTACCATTCAGTACATGGCCAGATTCCTAGCCTGGTATGAATACCGTAAGGGAGCTACAAAGGAAACTGTAGCCAGACTCACCGCCTTGAAGAGTAGTTTGGGTTTGAGTAGAAAGTGTGAGTCTTTCTCAAAGTAAAGTGCTGCTAGGAGTTAGACGGGAAGAAGCAACACAATGTAGATTCATCTCTTCTCAAAGTCCACAATCAGATCTACTTCTGACTATCGCAAATTCAATTGAACTAATTCATTCCATTCTCATCTTATCGATTCAGTGATGCGTGTTGGAAAGTTCTTGGAACACATGCAAGCTGCTCTCAAAGCCACTGCCATTCAAGATCCTTTCGTCTCTTACACTGCAGTTGGAAGACAGTTGGGTTACATGTGCTATTTGGTCCTTGATACTCTTCAATGGGTGAGTTCGCAGCTTGGATTCGAGGGGCGTGATGGAGGCAGAGCAAGTGGAATGAATTCTGGCTGTTGGAAATCAAGAGCCATCTTCCTTGCCAGATAAGACCAAGGCTGCAAAGGGAATGAAGCTCCATCAGAAGTTCTTTGGGGACAAGATTTATGATCCATCTTGTCACAGCGAGCTCTCGAAAGAGGCGTCCTCAGCCTTCTCAATTGTCTACTCTTGCCTCGACATTGTTATTACTTCTGAGTCTTTGATCAATCCGAGCCTCGAATTTCAAAAACTAATCCACATTTTCCTGGTCTCGCATCCTATCCTTTTCTAATTTTCTCTCTCAGGTCCACGGAGCCAAAGTCTATCAATTCTCTCCAGAGACAGCCAAAAAGATTTCCAAAAACGCAGCTCGTTTCTGGTTGACTGGATTATCTTTCTCTTTACTTTCAGGAGCCTACAAGACCCTACGTTCTACGTGCTCGTCTAGCTTCAGCTTCCAGACCAAGAGCTACGGCTGAAAAGGAAGCAGAGAGAAAGGTTGATTGACTCAGATTCACACTGAACAGGCTGCAGTTAGATATCAAATGACTCAAGATTCTTTGGATTGGTTGATTCCTGCAACTGGAGCTGAATTCTTGGATTTGGATGAAGGTGTACTTGGTATCGCTGGTACCATTACTTCTTTACTTGGTGCTAGAACTCAATGGAAAGCTACTTCTCAGGGAGTTAAGAAATAGATGCGAGGGGTACTTTTTTGATGATGGATAGGGATTATTTTTGTTGTGCTAAAGGATTCACTTTTTGGACTTCAAATATGTTTCACACCTCGAAATATCAATATCTCGAATATCAAATTTCTTCTCGAAAGCAAAAAATCAAAAATCAGATTTCGATCTTCATGACTTCTCTCTTTCTCTCTCTCTCCTCTCTTCTTGCCCCCGTGCCTTTGGCTGACTTCCTCGGCTTTGATCTGTCTGTCATCTATCCTTTCTTTGTTGTCACTTCTTTCATCCTCTTGTCTTGTTTTACTACTCTTGCCTTGGTTGTCGTCATGAGGTTTTACTTTCCCATTTTCTCTCAACCATTAGACTTCTTCTCGAATCGTTGGCTCATCGAGACTTGACTTTGGTGATAGAAGGTATCTGTTTTTCAGAATTGTCAACTTGAAAAGAAGATCTATGAGGCTTTCGAGAAAGAGAGGCCCCTTGAAGGAGTCCGCGATGCATTCAATCCAGCTGCTTGACTTTGACCATCAACTCGCTCGAATCAAGAACCTTTAAAGCAAGGAAGAGGTCTCAAGCTATAGAGTCCTTTCTACAGAATAACCACCTACCTCAATTGATTCGCCAAAAACAGCATTAGCTCGAAGAGGAAGAGATCTCCTGTTCTCTCTACTTTGATCTCTTTCAATCCTTCACCTCTATCTTCTTTGATCCTCCTTCTATTCTCGCTCTTCTTTCTCTCCATCATCTCTTGAGATTGACACTGGAATTGATGGCATGGCACATTTAGCTTCAATCTTCGATCAACATTCCTCAAATGGTCAACATCCTACCACTGCTACTGCCACTTCTTCTTCTTCCAATCACCAAGATCCAAGAATCGCTCTGAGACAGCAAGATAGTCAACAGAATCATCAATCTTCATCTTCCAGAATCGCAACTCTCAAGCAGATACCTCCCCATCTCGTCGAGGCTCAACTCTCTGCTCACATTTCTGATCCAGACGAGGAAGAAGAGGAAGATGACGAAGAGGAAGACGATGCTAGCTCAGAACTTAGCACTACCAGTGGAAGGAGACATGGTCAACTTCTACAGCCAGAAATGGAGGATTGGAACATCTTGGAGGTGAGTCTTTGAGGCGTTGAAGTTGACCTCGATCGATAGCATGCAAAAGCAGAGATTGATAGCGAGAACAGACCCAGGTGGATCGCTCTGCTATCCCTCAACATCGTCTCTTCTTTCAAAAGCAGTAGACTTGGTCGAAATAATCATCTATCTGTTCCAGCGAGCACACGATCATAAGAAGCAAAGAGAGGAAACGTTGATTCTGCTTGCCATTCTGCGTCGTCTCGATTCTTATCCGACCTTCCTTCTCCACTGCTCTCTCTCTCACTTTGGTCCCTTCTATCACACCCAGTCTCCCTACATGACCCACTGGAATCACAAACGGCATCTGACAGGTGGTAATCCCAAACTAGAGATGCTCGAGATCTTCCAGATTGGCGAATGAGGGAAAGACTGAGAACTGTCACTGCAGCTCTCGTAATGTGCTTGAACATTGGAGTAGATCCTCCAGACGTTTCAAAGACCAATCCTTGCTCTAAACTCATCTGTTGGATGGATCCAGGTTCTCTAGAAGTCTCAAAGGCCTTACCTGCAATCGGAAAGAACCTTCAAGCTCAATTCGAACTCTAAGCATGAAGACGAGATACAAACAGTATTTAGATCCAATCGTCGAAGAAACCAAGAGGTTCTGTACTTCTCTTAGAAGGACTGCAAAAGACGAAAGAGTCCTCTTCTATTACAATGGGTTCGGAGTGCCAAAACCAACTCCAGGAGGAGAGATTTGGGTCTTCAACAAGGCATACACTCAATACATTCCAGTCACTCTCTACGATTTACAGAATTGGTTAGGAAGTCCTTGTATCTGTGTTTGGGATGCAAGTGCTGCTGGAAACGTAGTGGTTAACTTCAAGAGATTAGCTGAAAGGAAAGCCGAAGAAGAAGCAAAACAGAGAGAAAGTGGAAAGGAAAAGGAAAAGGATGGAAAGGAAAGATCCAAGGAAAGCTCTTCTACTTCATCATCATCAAAACCTAAATCTTCTTCTACATCATCATCCTCGGAAGAACCTCACTTCCCTCTGAGAGAGTCCATTCATCTAGCAGCTTGCGCTCCTGATGAGGTTCTACCTATGAATCCAGATTTACCAGCGGATCTCTTCACCTGCTGTCTTACTTCACCTATCGAGATCTCTTTGAGATGGTTCGTTTTACAGAATCCACTTCCTTCCTCTCTCAACGTCGATATGGTCATGTCGATTCAGGAAGACTTCAAGATCGTAGAACACCTCTAGGAGAACTGAATGGATCTTCACTGCAATCACGGATACGATAGCCTGGACAGTCTTACCAAGGATCATCTTCAGGAGGCTTTTCAGAGATGACTTGATGGTAGCAGCTCTTTTGAGGAACTTTCTCTTGGCCGAGAGAATCATGAGATTCTATCACTGCACTCCAATGTCACATCCCAAACTTCCTCCTACTCACAATCATCCTCTTTGGGATAGTTGGGATTTGGCTGTTGATCAGTGTTTGGCTCAATTACCAACCCTCTTGGCTAAGGAGAAAGCTCAACAGGAAGCAGCAAATGGAGGACCTCCAGTACCACCTCATCTGGCTTCCTTCGAATACAGACATTCCACTTTCTTCAGTGAGCAGTTGAAAGCTTTCGAGGTTTGGCTTATCTCAAGGTGGGGTCAGTCGAAAAGGTACGAGGAGGAAAGTCACCAAATCCAGTTCGATTCCTAGAGGACCTTCAGGGACTAGTAGTGGAGGTAGTTCAGCAGCAACTTCTGACGACGAAGAAGACGAATCTTCGGAGCCACCGATGGCGAGAGACCCTCCAGATCAACTTCCAATCGTTCTTCAAGTTCTTCTTTCTCAAGTGCATAGGTTGAGAGCTCTCATTCTCTTGTCTCAATTCCTGGATCTTGGACCTTGGGCTGTCAACCTGGCTCTTTCGATCGGAATCTTTCCTTACGTCCTCAAGCTTCTTCAATCGCCAGCTGCAGATCTCAAACCGGTCCTCATCTACATTTGGGCTAGAATCTTGGCCGTCGATAGAAGTTGTCAGAACGATCTTCTGAGAGATCACGGATTCACCTATTTCACTGGAGTTCTAAGTCCATTCCATCCAGCAATGGCAGGAGGAGCAGGTCCAGACGGAAGACTCCCGATTCCGAACGTTTCAGAGCATCGTGCCATGTGCGCTTTCGTTCTATCGGTCTTTTGTCAAGATTTCCCTGCTGGTCAACAGGCTTGTTTGGAAACGGACACGATGGATTCCTGTCTCGAGCATTTGGACGATGACGACTTCTTATTGAAACAGTGGTCAGCTCTTTGTCTAGCTCAACTTTGGGACGACAGAGAAGAAGCAAAGGCCAAAGCTTTTTCGAAGGATGCTCACGGAAAGCTCTGCACGATGCTTTGCGATCAATCTCCAGAAGTTAGAGCTGCAGTTCTTTATGCTCTTGGAACTCTTCTAGGTACTTCAGGTTCGAGTTTCGATCCAAACGACAACATCTCTTCTTCACTCAAAACTCCTCCAACGAGGCGATGTCTAGGAACGGGCTCTACTACTGGAATGCCAGATCACAAGGTTCGAAACATCGAGATCGGAATCGCCGTTGCAATGTTAGCTACCAAAAGCGATTGCTCTCCGATGGTCAGGAAGGAATTGGTCATCGCTTTGAGTCCAGTGGTGAGAGAGAATCTAGGATTCTTCGTCTTGGCTGCTTATCTCTACTATCATAGAAGAAGTCAAGATGAGAGAAAGGGATGGACGTGGTTACAAGTCTTCAAACGAAACCGCATCCAACATCTCTTCGGAAGCGACTTTGGAAGCAGACACGGAAGCTCTACTAGCAAGAGTTCTGAGCAAGCTAGTCATAGAAGAAGATCTACACGAAATCGACATCGCAAATATTCCAGCTTTCACTACCATTTTCGTGGCGATCTTGGATCTAAGTGTTGATTCTTATCCAGAAGTATCTTCTCTAGCAAGTACCGTTCTAGACTTCATCGTTGCTATCATGGTAGAAAGTGAGGTCTCTAGAGCTTCAGAGAGTATCATGAGAAGGTTTGGAGCTATCGATGCTACCAATCGATTGGTGACTCCTACGAGCACAAGACACGTTCCAGATAGCTACTTCCCTCCTACTCCAAGAATCACTTCTCCTGGATTGGAGGATGGAATCTCGGCCCTTGGAATCCATCAAAACGGTCACTCTCATCAAACCTCGAATGCTTCAGCTCTAGGTCACGGAAATCGACCTAATCATCAACCAGAAGATCTGCTTCTCTGGCTCAGACTGTCAAAGCCATCGCTACCCTAGGCTACTCGAGACAATCATCTCCTACCGTTCCGTCTCTGAACACGAAGGCGGAAACGTAGGCTCTTCAACTGGTGGAGATAGATCCCCTTATTCGACGAACTCAGCTTCTATAGGGAAGGGAAAGAATGGAGCGCCTGCACCTCATTTCAACGTGGCTCATTACATCTCTCCCTACACCTACTCTGGATTGAACTCTCCAGAAGGAATGGGAAACACAGCTTCTTCCGCTTCTACTCCAGCTTCTCCGACCAATCGGGCTAGTCATTCTTCTCTGGCACATCGATCTGCAAGCGCCGAGAGTTTGGCTCACATCGCAAGCCGTCAAAGGAAATCAGCTCCTCCATCTTCCAATCTCACCACAGGTACTGTCACTACTCCAACTACTCCAGTGCAGTATCTAATTCCTACTCTTCTTCATCTTCGAGCTCTGGAGATGCTGCTCATCCAAAAGTCGACGAAGTCAAAGTTGCAGACGCTTTGGCTTCTTTGATTGCAGTCGATCTACAGAGGTTTAGGAATCGAGCTCAAATAGCTGCCGATGGTGGTCTACCACCTCCAGGATCATCAACTTTGAACACTCCAATCTCTTCGCCTTCAATGAACAAATCACCAAAGGAAAACGTCGGTTCGAGCAGTAGTAACAATTCGATCAGAGAAGTATTACCTCTCAAATCTAGACTCTTCTCTTGTGTTCAGAATATTACACTGAACCTCAAATGGAAAATCTGAAGCTGGTGAATTCGGTTCTATCATTTTCAATGTTCAATCTTGGAAACGTCAGAGAAATGAAAAGTTGTTCATCGATGCTCAAAATCAGACGGAATACGCAAGTAAACATAAGTGGAATCAGAATGCTGGTTTACTTCCGGTTGGAAGCTCTCCTAGTCTCATGCTGTTCCATCAATTCGAAGATCAATTGGTCACTGCTAGTGAACAAGATACGATCTCGTGAGTATTCGAAAGTGAGAGAAGCGTCCTGGAGCAGTGATTGCTCACTTTCTATTTGTTCCTCTCCATTTCGTTTGATCTCAGTGTGTGGGATTGGAAACAGCAGAAGCTTCTGAGTAGGTTCCATAACGGTAATCCGGCTAGAACCAAGATTACTTCCTCCCTCTTCGTGAACGAAGACGTCGATGCTCTTCTGCTGATAGGATCCGGTGAGTGATTCGACAAGAACCTACAGGTAACAATCTCTACTTCGTGACTTTAGTTGATGCAAACTGACCTGATGTAATCTTTTCTTATTGATCAATCTCTACAGAGAAGGAAATATTCGACTTTACAAGCACTACGACAGACCTTCTTGGAGCTCGAAGGGACCTGAGCTAGCCAGTACTTTCCGAGCCCTGCCTGATCTCGTGAGAAGTAAACGTCCAGTGGGCTGATTGCTGACTGGCAGCAAGTCACTGGTCAT